>CAJRSG010002229.1:66592-80848 GCA_907169655.1 Acomys percivali | reverse complement strand
CCGCCTGTATTGTCCTTGGCTAGGGCCTTAGTTTGAGCGGGACCCCTGGGCCCAAATCTGCCTATCATAATGTTCTACTTGTAGGTTTCTAGGACCCACTGGATCCTTCTACATTGCTATTCTCACATGGTTCTCTCATCTAGAGTCCCAATAGGATGTCCTCCCCTCTGTCCAAGTTTCCTGGTAAGGGAAAGCTTTCGTGGGGCATGCCCATTGGGCTAGTATGCAGATATAAGTGAGTATATAACGTTTGAGTCTTTCTGCTTCTGGGTTAACTCACTCATTATGATCAGTTCTAGCCCAATCCATTTATCCACAAATTTCGGGAATTCCTTGTTTTTAATAGCTGAGTAGTATTCCATAGTGTATATGTACCACAGTTTCTTTATCCATTCTTCTACTGAGGGACATTTAGGCTGTTTCCATGATCTGGCTATTATGAATAAGGCTGCTATGAACATGGTTGAGCAAATTTTCTTGTTGTGTGCTGGCCCATCTTCTGGGTATATTCCAAGGAGTGGAATAGCTGGGTCTTGAGGAAGCCCTATTCCCAGTTTTCTGAGATAGCACCAGATAGATTTCCTAAGTGGCTGTACTAGTTTGCATTCCCACCAGCAATGAAGGAGTGTTCCTCTCTCCCCACATCCTCTCCAGCATGTGCTGTCGCTTGAGTTTTTGATCTTAGCCATTCTGATGGGTATAAGATGGAATCTCAGAGTTGTTTTGATTTGCATTTCCCTGATGACTAAGGAAGTTGAGCATTTCTTTAAGTGTTTCTCAGTCATTTGACATTCCTCTACTGTGAATTCTCTGTTTAGTTCCAAGCCCCATTTCTCAATTGGGTTATTTGGTTTGGTGGTGTTTAATTTCTTGAGTTCTTTATATATTTTGGATATTAGACCTTTGTCAGATGTAGGGTTGGTGAAGATCTTTTCCCAGTCTGTAGGCTGTCGCTTTGTTCTCTTGACAGTGTCTCTAGCCTTACAGAAGCTTCTCAGCCTCATGAGGTCCCATTTATTAATTGCTGACATTAAGGCCTGGGCTGTTGGTGTTCTATTCAGGAAGTTGTCTCCTGTGCCAATATGTTCCAGGCTCTTCCCCACTTTTTCTTCTAAGTGACTTAGTGTCTCTGGTTTTATGTTGAGGTCTTTAATCCACTTGGATTTGAGTTTTGTGCAAGGTGACAAATATGGGTCCAGTTGCATTTTTTTACACATAGACACCCAGTTAGACCAGCACCATTTGTTGAAGATGCTATCCTTTTTCCATTGAATGGATTTGGCTTCTTTGTCAAAAATCAAGTGACCATATGTGTGTGGATTCATATCTGGGTCTTCGATTCGATTCCACTGATCAAGCAGCCTGTTGCTGTGCCAGTACCATGCTGTTTTAATTACTATTGCTTTATAGCACAATTTGAGATCAGGTTTGGAGATTCCTCCGGAGCACCTTTTATTGTACAAGATCGTTTTAGCTATTCTAGGTTTTTTGTTTTTCCATATGAAGTTCAGAATTGAACTTTCAATGTCTTTAAAAATTGTGTAGGTATTTTGATAGGGATTGCATTGAATCTGTAGATTGCTTTTGGTAGGATGGCCATTTTTACTATGTTAATTCTCCTGATCCATGAGCAAGGAAGATCCTTCCATCTTCTCATGTCATCTTCAATCTTCTTCTTGAGAGTTTTGAAATTTTTTTCAAACAAGTCCTTCACTTGCTTAGTTAGAGTAACTCCTAGATATTTTATATTGCTTGTGGCTAATGTGAAGGGTATGGCTTTCCTAATTTCTTCCTCTGCAAGCTTGTCATTTGTGTATAGGAAGGCTACAGACGTTTTTGAGTTAATTTTGTATCCAGCCAAATTGCTGAAAGTGTTTATCAGCTGTAGGAGTTCTCTGGTGGAATTTTGAGGGTCACTTACGTACACTATCATATCATCTGCAAATAGGGATAATTTGACTTCCTCCTTTCCTATTTGGATACCCTTGATCTCCTTTTGTTGTCTTATTGCTCTGGCTAGAACTTCTAGTACTATATTGAAGAGATATGGAGAGAGTGGGAAGCCTTGCCTTGTTCCCGATTTTAGAGGAATTTCCTTGAGTATCTCACCATTTACTTTGATTTTGGCTATTGGCTTGCTGTATATAGCCTTTATTATATTGAGGAAAGTGCCTTGTACCCCCGATCTCTCTAAAACTTTAAACATGAATGGGTGTTGGATTTTATCAAATGCTTTCTTTGCATCTAAAGAGATGATCATGTGGTTTTTTATTTTCAGTTTGTTTATATGGTGGATTACATTGATGGATTTCCGTATATTAAACCATCCCTGCATGCCTGGAATTAAGCCTACTTGGTCATGATGAATGATATCCTTTATGTGTTCTTGTATTCATTTTGCAAGAATTTTATTTAGTATTTTTGCATCGATGTTTATAAGACAAATTGGTCTGAAATTCTCTTTCTTTGTTGAGTCTTTGTGAGGTTTAGGTATCAATGTGAGTACGGCCTCATAGAATGAATTTGGTAATATTCTATCCAATTCTATGTTTTGGAGTAGCTTGAAGAGTATCGGTATTAGATCACCTTTGAAGGTCTGGTAGAATTCTGCACTGAAACCATCTTGCCCTGGGCTTTTTTTTTTTGGTTGGGAGACTATCAATGATTGCTTCTATTTCTGTAGGGGAAATGGGACTATTTAGCTTGTTTATCTGTTCTTCACTCAACTGTGGCAAGTGAAATTGATCGAGAAAATCGTCCATTTCCCTTAGATTTTCAAATTTTGTGGCATCTATGCCTTCAAAGTAGGATCTTATGATTCTTTGGATTTCTTCAGTGTCTGTTGTTATGTCTCCCTTTTCATTTCTGATTTTGTTGATTTCAATACTGTCTCTCTGCCTTTTAGTTAGTTTGGCTAACGGTCTGTCTATCTTGTTGATTTTCTCAAGGAACCAGCTCTTGGTTTTGTTGATTCTTTGGACTGTTTTCTTAGTTTCTAATTTCTTAATTTCAGCCCTGAGTTTGATTTTTTTCTAGATGTCTACTCCTTTTGGGTGGTTCTGCTTCTTTTTTTTCTAGGGCTTCCAGCTGTTTTGTTAAGTTGCTTATGTGCGATGTTTCCAATTTCTTTTTAAAGGCACTTAGTGCTATGAATTTTCCTCTTAACACTACTTTCAATGTATCCCACAAATTTGGGTATGTTGTTCCCTCATTTTCATTGAATTTCAGAAACTCCTTGATTTCTTTCTTTATTTCTTCCCTGACCCATGTGTCATTTAGCAGAGAGGTGTTTAGTTTCCACGTACGTGTAGGCTTTTTGTCGTTTCTGTTGTTGTTGAATTGCAGCCTAAGATCATGGTGATCTGATAGGATACAAGGTATTATTTCAATCCTCTTGTATCTGTTGAGGCCTGCTTTGTGACCTACGATGTGATCAATTTTGGAGACGGTTCCATGGGGTGCAGAGAAGAAGGTATATTCTTTCTTGTTTGGGTGAAAGGTTCTATAGATATCTGTTAGATCCATTTGACCCATGGCATTGGTTAATGATGTTATTTCTCGGCTTAGTTTCTGTTTCAATGACTTATCCTTCAGTGAGAGTGGGGTGTTGAAGTCTCCCACTATTATTGTGTGGTGATCGATGTGCCGTTTAAGTTTTTTTATCAGATCTTTTACAAATGTGGGTGCCCTTGTATTGGGAGCATAGATGTTCAGAATTATGATGTCATCTTGGTTGACTTTACCTTTGATGAGTATGAAGTGTCCTTCTGCATCCTTTTGATTAATTTTGGTTGAAAGTCTATCTTGTTTGATATTAAAATGGCTACGCCTGCTTGCTTCTTGTGACCATTTGCTTGGAATATTATTTTCCAACCTTTTTCCCTGAGGTAATGCCTATCGTTATAGGTCAGATATGTTTCTTGAATGCAGAAGAATGTTGGATCTTGTTTATGCACCCAATCAGTTAGTCTGTGTCTTTTCATTGGAGAATTGAGACCATTGATGTTGAGAGATATTAACGACCAGTGACTGTTAAGAGTCTTAATTTTGATGTTGTTTCCAATCAAGTGTTTGTGTAGCTGTGTTTTTGCCATGGCATAGTTACCTATTTCCTGAGTAGTTTTGGTTGTAGCTTGACCCTTTGGGATGGAGTTTTCCTTCTGTACCTTCTGTAAAGCTGGATTTGTGGATAGGTACTGTTTGAATTTGTTTTTGTCATGGAATATTTTGTTTTCTCCATCGATGGTTATTGATAGTTTTGCTGGGTAAAGTAGTCTGGCCTGGCATCTGTGATCTGTCAGGGTTTGCAGGATCTCTGTCCAGGCTCTTCTGGCTTTTATGGTCTCTGCTGAGAAGTCTGGTGTAATTCTGATAGGTTTGCCATTGAATGTTATTTGGCCCTTTTCCCTTGCAGCTTTTAATATTTTTTCTTTGTTCTGTATGTTTTGTGTTTAGATTATTATGTGACGGGCAGCTTTCCTTTTCTGGTCAATTCTATTTGGTGTTCTGTAGGCCTCTTGTATGTTTATAGGCATCTCTTTCTTTAGGTTGGGGAAATTTTCTTCTATGATTTTGTTGAGAATAGTTTCTGGGCCTTGGAGTCTGATATCTTCTCTTTCTTCAGTGCCTATTATTCTCAGATTTCTTCTTTTCATGGTGTCCTTAATTTCTTGGATGTTTTGTGTCAGGAGTTTTCCAGATTTGGCATTTTCTTTAATGGTTGCTTCAAGATCTGTGATTGTATCTTCTAGACCTGAGATTCGTTCTTCTGTCTCTTGGATTCTGTTAGAAAAGCTCACCTCTGTGTTGCTTGCCTTCTCCTCTGAGGTCTCACATTCTCTTTTTTCTTCTGTCTCTGTGTTTATCATTGAATCCATTTTCGTCTTCAGATCTTGAACTGATTTTTTTATTTCTTTCATCTGACTGTTTGTATATTCCTGAGTTTCTTCCATTGCCTCTTTATAGGTCTTCAGAGCTTGAACCGTTTTATTTATTTCTTTCATCTGGTTGCAATTGTTGTGTGTCTCTGGATGAGCGTTGGGTCAGGGCAAGGTATCCACAGCCTTCTGGGTTCCCTGCCAAGTCCAGCCAGGGACACTGGGCCCGAACCACCCTCCGAGCTCAGCTAGAATCTCAGGGCCTGAACCGTCTGCAGAGCTCAGGTAGGAATTCTGGGGTCAAAATGCACACAGGGTCGAGCCAGAATTTTCAGGCTGGGACTGCGCACCAAGCTCAGCTAGGGGTGTTTGGCCAAACTGTGTGCTGTGGTCAGTTATTGACTCATGCCCGAACCATCCGCGCAGCTCAGCCAGGAATCCTGGATTCAAACTGCACACTGTGTCCAACCAGAGTCTTAGAGCCGGGACTGTGCCAA
Source organism: Acomys percivali (assembly GCA_907169655.1). Lineage (NCBI taxonomy): Eukaryota > Metazoa > Chordata > Mammalia > Rodentia > Muridae > Acomys > Acomys percivali. The sequence continues at coordinate 75,474 of CAJRSG010002229.1, read as the reverse complement.
AAGCTCCACTAGAGTCTCTGGGCCCAATCTGTCTGCCAAGCACGGTTAGGGAGTCTGGCCCTAAACTGCACGCCAAGCTCCATCCGAGTCTCCGGGGCAGAATTGTGCACCGAGCTAAGCCAGGGACTATGGACCCACACTGCACGCTGAATTCAGCCCGGAACTCCGGGCCTATACTGCGTGGATAGTCCAGCCAGAGTCTTGGGCCCACTGAGCCTGTGTGCACAGCTCAGGAAGAATCTCTGGGCCTAATCTGCCCGGCAAGTCCAGCTAGGGCCTCTGGGCTGAATCTGCGTGCTGACCTCAGCCTGTGTCAGTGCCCCAAAACTGCCCTCTGAGGAGAGCTAGTGTCTTGAGCAGAACTGCTCGTTGATGTGCGCTAGTGCCTCCGGTGGGACTGAGCTCTCCGCCCGGCTGGTGTCACAGCAGGTGAACTGCGGCTGCGCTGAGTTGGCGCCTCCGGTGGGACTGAGCTCTCCGCCCAGCCTGCGCCACAGCAGGTGTTTGCCATTTTTTTATGTTTCTAAAAATTTGAAATATATCATTAGACAATAAGTTTTGTCTGAATTTAAAAATCATTTATTTTTATTTTATATGCATTTTTGCCTGCATATATGTCTGTGTGAAGGTTTTGGATCTTTTGGAACTGTGCTGACAGATAATGTGAACTGCCATGTGGGTGCTGAGAATTAAACCTGGGTCCTCTAGAAGAGCTGTCATGCTCTTAACCACTAAGCCATATCTCTAGCCCCATATGATTTTTTAAATATTGGCAGTGTTTGTATTGAAAATGCCATCTTGTATTGCAAATATTAAGGTAGATTATATTTTGCATTTAATTTTATTCTAAGAAACTTTAAATTTCCTTCCTGTTTTCTTTAATGAACCACTGATCACTCATGACTGTATCATTCAATCTTCATGTATTTATGTAATTGATATCATTTCTCATGCTGTTTACTTCCAATTTTATTCAATTATATAAGACTTATAAAATTAATTTTTTTTAGTATTTGTTAAAACTTCGACAACAATATGCAACAGTTTTAGAGAAAGTGCTATGGGCTGTTGAAAAGCATATATATTTCATATGTCTTGTTTAAAATATTCTATGGATATAGTTACATATGAAGCCCATTTGATGTATCATTGAGTTTGACTATGAAGTTACTGTGTTGATTTTTTTGAGGAGGTATTGTAAGAATTGTATTTCTATCACTTTGAATAAGATATTTAATTTTCCTCTGTAACATCTGTCATCTCATGCTTAGTAGTGCTTTATTAAATTATATAAAATATATATATATAATCATTACATCATCTTGATCAATTGGTCTTTTGATTACTGTTCAATTACCTTTATTTCTTCTAAGTAATTTGGTGTGAAGTCTGCTTTGACAGCTATGCATATTGCTAATCCTAGTTGTCTTCACAGTGCATATTTGGTGTCCCTTTTAACATGTTTTTACTTTCTTTCTGTGCTTTTGCCAATATAGTGTGTCTATTGATGACTAAAAACAACTGTATCTTGTCTTTTAATCCAGACAGCTACCAGATTACTGTCATAATTAACTTTGGGGGTTATTACTGAGATGTATTCACTAATTTTGTAGTTTTGTTCATTGTTTACATGGTTCAAATCTTTTCTTTCTCCCTTTTCTTACTTAGGAGCTTGTTTGCTGTGTAAAGTGTGTTTTATTCTTTTCTTGTTCTTGTTTGTTATCTATTCATTCCATAAAAGTTATTCTTCCTTGAGCGCTTGTGTTTGTGACTATCTTCCTCCTCTGTATATAGAATTCCTCTAAATAGCTTCTACAATACTGGGTGAGTGGTTGTGAATTGGTTTAGTTTGTGCCTATCTTGGAAGGTATTTATTTTACCACTGTTTTTAAAACATAACTAATGAAATCTAGGGAAGTGGTAGTAAATATGTTCAAAACACATTGCATGAATTTCTAAAATAATTAGTAAAAAACATTCTCAAAGAAACAAACAAAAAAGATAATTCACCTAAATATAGTAATCCTGTTTGGCATTTATTTATTCACACTGCTTAGATTACATTATTTCTTACTGCTCTGGATTTTTGTCATTTCTATAAGGATGTTGTTATTCTACTGAGTTTCACTTTGTAAGTTGACAGCTTTCTCTTGTAGCTTTTAATGTTTTTGTTGTTGTCATGGTCATTGTTCTGTGGTTTTAACATTTTAACAATCTAACATAGAGAGGTTCTTTTCTAGCCTTGACTTTTATTAGAGTAAATGCCTCCAGTACTTGTATCCATATCATTCTCTGGCTTTTAGAAATGTTACAACATAGTTTCACTGAATAGATTTTCTGTGCCTATTGTTTGCTTCTCAGCTCGGTTTACTCCTGGACTTTTTAGATTTTGTGTCTTCAGCATGTCTCAAAGCTTTTGAAAGTGCTCATAAATGATCCTGGCATCTCCAACATTCTTGGGTCTCCATTGCAATTTAGACTTTACCTTGACATTTTCGTGTAATGGCATCAAGACCTCTTTGCAGGGACTCCAACTCTACAAAAACAGCGTGGGCCTGTATGGGTCTGGACTGGGTCTTATGTATATATATTATGGTCCCAGTTAAGTGTTTTTTTATGGAATTCCAGAGTGTGTGAACAAGTGCATCTCTGACTCTTGTGCCTGCTTTTGGGCTCTTTTCCTTCTGTTGGTTTGCTTTTTCCAGCCTCAATGTGATGATTTTTACTTTATCTTATTAAATTTTATCATGTTTGGTTGTAATATTTTAGAAGCCTGTTCTATTCTAATGAGAGATAGAAAGGGAGTAGATCTGGAGGGAAGGGGATGGTGAAAAAGAACTGAGACTAGAAGGGGGCATGTAATAATCAGGATATATTATGTGAGAAAAGAATCTATTTTCAATAAAAGGAAAACAAAACAATGAATAATCTATTCCCCAAAATATAGTTTCATCGTACCAAATATGTTACTAAAATGTAAATAGTTTTATATACTGAAAAAAAAAAGAAAACATCATGGTCCATTTTTATAAGATGTGTTAGATTTAGAGCTTATTAAAGAATTAGAGATAAATAGGAAGCCTGGACCCCTGTCTTCCTTAGAAATTGGTGTCTGTTTGCCTTTGTGTTTTAAGTATATCTGAAAGTTAAAAAATTAGACAAGCCCACTATGTGACTGAGTTCATGTATCATGATGCAGAAGGGAATTTTGAGCCATGTGAATTTGGTAAAATTGGGGTGGGGACTGTTCTAGTGAATCAAAGATATTGTAACTCTCCAAAGTGCCTAGCCAGAGGGGAAGAAAGGACAAGAACTTACAATTAGGATCATTAAAAATACTGTTCCACACAAAATTGCCAAAAGTCACAAGCAGAGCTGTTTTTATTCAGGTCTGTGGTGCAAAAGAAACAAATATAACAAAAATGTGCCTTTTGACATAAAAATCATTCAATGTTGCCGATAAGGTGGATGCAGAGAATAAAATTGTAGTTGTTAAAGAGAAACCTAATAACTTATACTGGTACAACAGCCACATGGTCTAAGAGCAAGAACTCATCTGTCCAAACCCACCTTTTCCTTCTTTTGTTTGAGCTAGTGTCTTGTTTTGCTGAGACAGATGAATGGAAAATGAAAATGTGATACATTATTGTACAATGGAATTTTATTAAGACATAAACCAAAGTGAAATGGTGAAATTTGCAGGAAAATTAATGGAACAGTAAAATATTTTATTATATAAGGTAACTCATTCCCAGGAATATAAATACTGCATACTCTTTCTCATATGTGGATATTAGCTTCTAACATTTATGTGTATTTATGTGAGAATAAATGTATTTCAAGTCCATTAAACTATAAAGGGGCCCTCAAGAGGAACAAGAAGCTTTAATGAAGGTCCTGAGGAGGATAATAGAGCACAGATATTATAAAAGTGAGAGGGGAAATATTGGGAAATGGAGGGTAGGGCCTCGGGGCCGGAAGATTGAGAGAGAAGTAAGAGTGAGGATCAACCCAAATTAGTTACATATAAAATCACATAAGGGAACTTACTACTTTGTATACTAATTAGAAATTAAATGTAAAAAATTAAAAGTAACACATCATCCAGTTTTGTGACAAACTTTCCATCTACATTAATAATCAGTCAATAGCAAAAGGCACTGTGACCTTGGCTCAAGATTTCAAGAGGATATACTGTGCTCTAGGGATACAGTAGTGGTAGAGCACATATCCAACATCTGATACCCCCTGCCCCTAGCTGCATCTCAACACCCACTCCAAGATATTGGAAAAAAATAACAGAGCCACTTGGTTTTTTCAATAACATAAGTGATACCTTTTAAAACATTATCCAAATATTTAATGACTGTATCTCTAATATTACCCACATAAACATTCACTCAGAATATCTACAAAAAATGTTCTCTTATTTTCTGCATATGAAATTACAAAGTGTAGACAAATTAGATGACTAATACTTTAATTGATCTTCAGAAGAGATGATACGTTTCACAATGTCTTTCAGAGGAATTTCTCTTTACTATTTACAGTGGATATTTGAATTATGTAATTATAAAATGTATAATTTAATCTTAAAATTTCCTCTCTTCTCTTCTGATTATTGCTATTAATTTATTATTTACTGGAAAGGCAATCTCATGCCTACAGTCTTTTGTTTCCAATTTATATGCGTACGAACACATACACCTTGGGACTACAAAATATTCTTACCAAGAGATAAAATGTCATTAGGGAGTGTCCTGGGTTTACCATCTTGAGTAATAATATCTTTTTTTCTCTTGAAAGCTCAATGTGTCTTTGTTATACTTAAATGTGTGCTTCACAGAACACATGCCTTAATCCACAATTATCTCTCCTCCCTGGGTATTCTACCACTTTATATTACCAAGGAGATATATAGATGATACAAATTATACATATTGTGTGATTCACTTTTATTTTGTCTATTGTTTCCTTGATGTGCACACCTAATACACTTTAAAATTATATGGGGGTGGGGGGTATGGGGAGAGATGGTTCTCAGAGAAGGAAGAAGAATGCTAGTGCTCCCCCTGCTGCTCCTGGTTTTCTTTGATGCAGTGTGATGAGAAAAAGTCAGAGATATCCTGAAATGAAGATTGGACTTTCCCCTAAGGAATGACCCTAAACAGCAAGAAATAGTCAAAGAGAACTACACCCTTCTCCCAACTAACCTTCTTTCTCTTTTACCCAGTAAAGCCGTTCCAGTAGAAAGGACTGGTGCATTCAGAAGCACAGGGACACATGTGTTCTGGCAAACAGTAATTAATGATCAGAGAACTAAGTTAATTATACACTTGAATGGTGCTAAAATAGAAGGCTCGGTGGACAGCAGAGCCGACATCTCAGTTCTGTGTCAGAAGTCTTGGAACCAATATTGGCCACTTAAGAAAGTTTATAGAGAAATTGTAGGAATTGGTAAGATATCTCATATGAAACAAAGTATGCAGTGGCTTGAGTGTGTGGGACCAGAAGGGCAGACAGGGAGGCTGAAACCCTATGTGGCTGACATTCCCACAAATCTATGGGGAAGAGATCTCTTACAACAATGGGGTACTCAGATTACTATTCCTGCAGATACAGAAATAAACAATGTTGAAACTATGGGTGAATTGGTAAGCACTTCCGGGGAAGAGATTAAGTGATCAGGGGCGACCACAGGCTATGCCCACTGACCAACCTCAGAACTCTTCAGGCTTAGAGTGTCAAAATTATAAGAGGGGTCACTGCTGAGATACCAACCACCTTGCCCATAAAATGGATTTCAAACAGACCTGTATGGCAGGAGCAGTGGCCCTTAACAAAAGAAAAGTTGCAGGCGCTTCACTGTTCAGTGAAAGAGCAGCTGGAGGCTCAACACATCCAAGAATCTTCCAGTCCCTGGAATTCCCCTGTGTTTGTGGTAAGAAAGAAATCAGGTGGGTGGAGAATGATAATGGATTTGAGGGCCATATACAAGGTGATTCAACCCATGGGTTCGCTTCTACCTGGAATTCCTTTGCCTTCCTTGTTACCTAGGTCTTGGCATATAATTACAATTGATTTAAAAGATTGTTTGTTTGTTTGTTTGTTTTACCATACCTCTACATGAGAAGGACAGGGGAATGTTTGCTTTTTCAATACCTACTCTGAAAAGTAGTGGTCCAATGAAAAGATATCATTGGAAGGTGCTTCCACAGGGAATGTTGAATAGCCCAACTTTATGCCAGTATTTTGTACAACAACCTTTAGAAATAATTTGTAGACAGTCCTCAATCTATCATATACCATTACATGGATGATATTCTGCTAGCTGATTCTGATCTTAGTGTTGTAGAAAAAATGTTTCAGGAGGCACAAAAAATTCTTCCAAGCTGGGGATTACAGATTGCTGTGGAAAAAATACAAAGAAGAGATTCAATTACCTATTTAGGCTATAAAATAAATGAACAAAAAAAACTCGACCACAGAAGGTACAAACCATAGAGATAAATTGCAAACTCTTAATGACTTTCAAAACTTATTGGGAGATATTGACTGGTTAAGGCCTACAATCCGGTTAGCTACCTATGAGTTAAATAACTTATTTCAAACATTACAAGGGGATTGAGATTTAACTAGTCCAAGGAGTCTAGCCACTGAGGCAGAAAAGGAGTTAATTCTGGTGGAGCAAAAACTTCAAAAGGCATATGTGGATAGAATTGATCCTGAACTTGGTTGCATTCTGGTTATTTTGCCTTCAAAACATTCTCCTACTGGGCTTCTTATGCAAAGGGAAGACAGAATCATAGAATGGATATTCCTGGCAAATAAACAAAGCAAAAAATTGAAAACATACATAGAGAAAATTTCTGAATTGATTACAAAGGGAAGAATAAAGTTGTGCCAACTGTCAGGGATGGGCCCGGCAGAAATTGTAGTGCCTCTTACTGATTCTGAAATTATGTCATTATGGGTAATTAATAAAGATTGGCAAAAAGCTTGTAGCAACTCTTTGGGAGACACTAAAAATAGACACCTCAAAAGCAAACTATACAGTTTATAAAAAGAACTAATTGGATCCTTCCAAATATTGTAAAGAGGTCACCAATCTCAGAGGCACCCACCTTCTTCACTGATGCTAATAAATCAGGTATGGCTGATTATAAGTCTGATAAAATAGCAAAGGTGATTAAAAGTCCATTTACATCAGTTCAAAAATCAGAATTATATGCAATCATTATGGTATTGTTAGATTTTCCTGAATCTCTTAATATAATTACTGACTCTCAATATGCTGAAAGAGTTGTTTTACATATAGAAACTGCTGAACTTACTCCTGATAACACAGAATTGACTACATTATTTATAGAACTGCAACAGGTCATCCGAAGCAGAAATTATCCCTTGTATATTGCTCATATTCGATCCCACACAGGTTTACCAGGTCCATTGGCACAAGGAAATGAAGAGATTGACAAATTATTGATAGGTAATGTATTCAAAGCCTTAAAATTTCATGAAAAACATCATGTCAATGGTAAGGGGTTGAAGAAAAGAGTCTGTATCACTTGGCAACAAGCCAGAGAAATAATTAATAAATGTCCTACATGTTCCTTATATAGTCAAATACCATTACCTGCTGGAATTAACTCTAGAGGTAACAAAAGGAATGAAATTTGGCAGATAGATGTGTTTCATTTAGCAGAATTTGGAAAAATGAGGTATGTGCATCATACTATTGATACCTATTCAGGTTTTCAATGGGCAACTGCCTTAAGTTCTGAAAGGGTTGACTGTGTGATTACTCATTTACTGGAAATAATGGCATTTATGGGAATACCTGAACAAATTAAGACTGACAATGCTCCTGCATATGTGTCCCTTAAGATGAAAAACTTCTTTATGTATTATAATATAAAACATGTTACTGGTATACCTCACAACCCCACAGGACAAGCAGTTGTGGAAAGAGCTAATCGTACCTTAAAAGAAATGCTTATTAAACAAAAGGGAAGGGTAAAGACACCCAGGGACTGATTAAATAATGCTTTGTTGACTCTAAGCTTTCTTAATGTTAATGATGAAGGGATGCCAGCTGTGGAGAGACATTGGGTGATAGAATAACTGAGGAGCTGGGACAACCAATATTCTGCAAGGATTTGTTGAATATGAAATGGAAACCTGCAATAGTTTTAAGATGGGTTCGTGGGTATGCATATGTTTCCACAGGGAGTTTAAAAAATATGGCTACCAACCAAACTAATAAAGATTAGCTCTGACCCTATAGCAAATGAATCATAAGAGCTACCTGGTTCTTACAGCTTGACATTGTTTCATAGAGCTTGGAGAACTAATGCCCTCTTCTGGTCTGTTGTTGTACATGCAGGTAGAGACCTGTATTATTTGCAAAAAGCAAGACAAAGCTGAAGAGGAAGCAGGTAGCCTGGGTGATTGAACCCCAAAAGCATGCCTCTGACACCTCCAGCAAGTGGCCTCAACTGATCTTCCCTTGAAAAATTATATATGTACTAACATACCTATACTAATGATTTCAAAAGTTTGCTTACTTTCAGAGAAAAAACTGGACAATGATGAAGATCGAACTTCTGCCTCTGGCACTACTGCTTCCTCCAGAAATTGCATGCATATTAACAATAAAGTGGCTAGCCAAAAGGATTGATCCCAAAAAGACTAGACAAAAATAGATATAGCTAGCTTTTCCAGTGCTTGGCTAATATATTATTTTTCTAAGGATACCCAAAAAGATACCCCCAAAAAGGGAACCCAAACAGCAAAAAGAACTTTTGAGAGAAAGATGTCCCCATTCCCAATAGGTGGGGTAGTGGTTTTTGGTGGGTTACCAATGTTCATTTTTGCCTAAG
>CAJRSG010002229.1:48853-66192 GCA_907169655.1 Acomys percivali | reverse complement strand
GGTCACTAAGTTGTTAATAAAATATATTGGTTAAGAAAATTGAGCCTACAGTTAAAGAACATGTTAAATCTTAAAAAAAAAAATCCCCTGACACAAACATCCAGGAAAACTGGGACACTATGAATAGACAAAACACAAGAATAATAGGAATAGAAGAGGGAGAAGTTCCTGAACTCAAAGGCCCAGAATGCTAAGTTGTATACAGAACACTCATTAGATTAATCCAGAAAAGAAAGCTCTTCACTAAATAATAATCAAAACACTAAACATATAGAACAAAGAAACAATATTAAAATCTGCAAGTGAAAAAGACCAAGTGGTATATAAAGGCAGACCTATGAAAATTACACCTTACTTCTCAATGGAGGCTCGAAATGGCAGAAGACCCTGGACAGATATGCTACAAACTGTAAGAAATCACAGATGCCAGACCAGCCTACTATAACTAGCAATATTTTCAATCACTGTAGATGGAGAATATAAGATATTCCATGATAAAGTCAAATTCAAATAGTTTTTATCTACAAATCCAGCAATTTAGAATGTACTAGAAGGGAAAATATAACCTAAGAAAGTTAACTACATATATAAAATCATAGAGAATGAATATTACACTAGCAAAATAAACAGAAAGGACACACACACACACACACACACACACACACGCACACACACACACACACACACCACCACCCACCACCACCACCACCACCACCACCACTACCATCACCAAAACCACCACCAACAAAATGTTACTGGACATTGATATCTCTCAATACCAATGGTCTCAATTACCCAATAAAAAGACAGACATAGACTAACAAAATGGATATGAAACCAGGATCCATCCTTCTGCTGCACCCAAGAAATACACATCAACATCAGGCACAGACCGTACCTCAGGGTTGGGAAAAATTATCTATAGCTGACCTTTGCTACTTTGTGGGTTCTTTTTCTCACCATTTATCTCCTTCCTCCATTTCAACTCATGTCACTAGATAGAAGAGAAAGAAGTTCAGAGGAGGGGTGGGAATCCCTGAATCTGTTGTAGGATATTTGATCACATTGTGAATCCCAAGATTGTGTTATTTACTGGAAAACCTGTTTCTATCATCTCAATAGGTGCAAAAAAAAAAAAAAAACTTTGATGCAATTCATATGAAGGGAGGAACTGGAAGGAGTAGAGGGAGAGGAAACTATAAACAAGACACATTGTATAAAATAATCTATTTTCAATAAAAGGAAAAAGGGGAGACATATTTACCAGTAAACAAATATGACCTCATCTTAAAAAGGAAGGCTGAAACAAATGTCATTCTATATAGATGAAACTCTTCTAATTCTCACAGAGTTAGAAAACAGTTCAAATAAAGTTCAGTTACAAACCAAGAGATTTAATTTCCTTTTGGAGTTTTTCCATTGAGCAGCTGTCAGCTCTCTGTGATGCAGTGAAATGCTCCCCTATGTCTTATTGTGTCTATTGTGTTTTACACATATGCTGGAATGCATGTCTCCTCCAGTCTTCAGTTTTCCCCCATTTCCCATTGTTGTTACTACTTGTTTTAAAGCCCTGGAGTATTTTCTTTGCTTGCATTTGTTTTTAAGGTAAAAGTTGACTGCAGTACAAATATGATGGTTTGATGTCAGTCTTATTGTTTGCTGAAGGAGGTACTTGTGTTTTTCATTTGTCTACCATATAATATATGGAGACAGGGAACTTAGTGTACTGATTGGGAAAATGGTAATCTATGGAAATTTTTATGTATTCTGTTGTGTTTTTAACAGGGGTATAATAAGGGTTTTAATATTTAAGTATTAAAATGAAGTTAGAAGAAGACGGGGACAAGGAAAGAACAGAGAAAGAAAGTATATGGATTAACAGTATGAAAAAGCAGTAGAGGCACTATTATATGTCTTTTCCAATGAGATAATTTTTTATAAGTATCAGTTGAAAACTCAAAGCCCGAAAGTGTGAATGAAAAAAGAAAAAGAAATAAGGATATGCATACAAACATAGAAAAAGAAAAATTAAGATTAGAATAATAGAAACATGAATGAAAAAGAAAGTGAAATAAAAGGTAGTTCATTCTTCTTCCTGGTTGTGGGAGGGACTGGCATCTGTGCCCACATTAATTCATCCATTAGGATAGTACAGTGCATTCTGTAACCTCCTGTAATCTATAAATATCGTCCCTGCTAATGGCTTGGGTGTGGAGTTTAGGAATCTCTCAGCTTTATATTTGCTTACCACATTGCTGTTGTCTGTACTGCTTGAGAATTATTGCTCCTATCTGGATCCTGACCACATTTCTTATTCTACAGTAGTCTTCCTGGAATCCCAATTGATTCTTTCTCTATCTGGTAGTAGAGGGATGTATTATGAGCATTGCAGTTTCTCAAATTTAGGGTCCAATAAGCCTTCTCTGTAGCTGCCCATAAGTTTCTGAACTGTCCTCTTCTTGGTGGATTAAGTCAGGCTGGATCCAGCTTCTACCAAACTCTTCTCACAGTTCCTCCACTTGCTAGACAATGAATGAAAAGTTGGATTGTACAATTGGGAAATATTTTATGTTCATTTTTTATTTTTTATTTAATTAATTAATTTGTTCAGATTACATCTAAATTGTTTCCCCTCACTTGTATCCTCCTGTTCCTCCCTCCCTCCTGCTTTCACCCTATTTCTCTCCCCTCATATTCCTGAAACTTAGTCTAGTTCATTCATAATCTTACCAGCTGTGTCACAACCTCTCTAGTGGAGTTTGTGTGACAAATGATGCTATACAACCCTAGGCTATGACCCCTATTCAAGGGAGAGCCTCACAGAATGGGTCTGATGTTCCTGCCAAGAGTAACTGATTACAGCTTTCTTGTTTTGGAACATTCTGACTGTTTTCTCTTTCTGACCGGCTTCCTTATCAGAACTTTTCAAATGTAACTGTGTTGCTAGGAGATCCCTAACTTGGGACTGCAGGCAAGGGTCATTCAGAGTTTTACCACAAAGTTCTGTTCCACTTGCTAATAAAAAACATAGCTAAGGATTAATCATAGTTTATGTTATGACTTACAAATAAAGTATTTAAGAAAGCTCCAGATAGTGATGGAAGAGCTAAGAAAAAACTGTCTTGACTCAAAAAAAAAAAGTGTATAAAAACCTAACTTGCTTGCCTACAAAATACACTCAGATTCAAACAGTACCTCTGGGTTTGTCTCTGTTTGTCACTCACTGATCTTTGCCCACTGACACTTCAGGAACTCTCCTTCCTAAGGACCTATACCTGACTGAGACAGTCTGTGGCAGAGCTGGTAAGTTTAGTATCTATGTTCGGTTTCTGGTAGAATATAGCTCTCACCTGGCAGGGTGCACTGAGTCTTTAGTGACATTTCTCTGACAGGAGCCAGCTCAGCCTACAGCAGAAAACTTCTTTACAAAAACTGATTATGAAAATGTAATGAATATTCCATATGAAACCAAATTGTTATGGGATTAATGGTTCTAAGTTAAATCTATAATGCCTATAGTCTCTTGACTAACTGAATCAAAATATCATTTTAAGAAGGAAAGAGAGAAAGAGACACACACAGAGAGACAGAGACACACAGAGAGACAGAGACACACAGAGAAAGACAGAGACACAGAGAGTAAGATCCTGAAACAGAATTACAAGTACATAAATAAGTAGAGTATAAATTTTCTCTCATGGAACTGGTTTATGTTATGGACAACCAAATGACCAACTTTTACATAAATTCAGTTACCTTTTTTACAAGGTGTTCATGATTTAGTTCATTGAAACCTCAATAAATAAATGGTATTTTTAACATAAAATTATTTGAAAGTATTCATGGATGCTGAAAATGAACATTTCTGTTGCTCTGTCTGTCCTAAACATAACTCTGAAAAGCCATTGTTTGTACTGAAGGGGTTAACTTCCTTTTTCCCCTGGAACCTTGGAGATATGACAACTAGATATTGTCTAGTTGCTATCATCTCAAGTATAAGAATGTATTTTATAATGTTGCATGTTTCTTGATTGAATTTAAATATGTTGTGGTGCTTTGAATAACTTTTATTTCAGTAAAAAAGGAGTAAGAATTTCTTTATTTTCTGTATATAATATTCCACTATTTCTTTCATCCCTCAGACAAATACAATTAAAATTCAAATATGACAACAAAGGATTCACTTACATATAAGGCAACTCTGTAGCTTACAAACTGAGATTTTTTAATAGTTATACATACTCAAATAGTACAATGATAGAAGGGACTCCATGTAGTAAGGGAACCATCAAAATAGTTTTTTAGAATTATTGCAGTCTCTGAGGTCTTCTCATGTCCTGGAAGAAACTGAATATTACTCACATAATGATAACCTAAAAAGACTGCTCTTAAGTAGTGTTTCAATGATTTTATTTACTGTTCTACAGAAATTTTATTAATATGGCTGATTTACGTTATCTCTTTTCTTTATATTCATATATTACTTTTTTCATTTTTTCATTTTTTTATTTTTATTTTTTTAAATCAAAAAACTTTTTAAAATTAATTTATTCTTGTTACATCTCAATGGTTATCCCATCCCTTGTATCCTCCTATTCTTCCCTCCCTCCCATTTTCCCCTTATTCCCCTCCCCTATGACTATTCTGAGAGGGATTACCCCCCCATATATGCTCATAGGGTATCAAGTCTCTTCTCTGTAACCTGCTGTCCTTCCTCTGAGTGCCACCAGGTCTCCCCCTCCAGGGGACATAGTCAAATGTGAGGCACCAGAGTACGTGAGAAAGTCATATCCCACTCTCCACTCAACTGTGGAGACTGTTCTGTCCATTGGCTAGATCTGGGGAGGGGTTTAAAGTTTACCGCCTGTATTGTCCTTGGCTAGTGCCTTAGTTTGAGCGGGACCCCATGACCCAAATCTGCCTGTCATAATGTTCTACTTGTAGGTTTCTAGGACCCTCTGGATCCTTCTACTTTGCTATTCTCCGATGCTTCTCTCATCTAGAGTCCCAATAGGATGTCCTTCACTCTGTCCCATTTTCCTGGTAAGTGAAGGCTTTCATGGGACATGCCCCTTGGGCTAGTATGCAGATATAAGTTAGTATATACCATTTGACTCTTTCTGCTTCTGGGTTAACTCACTCATTATGATCATTTCTAGCTCAATCCATTTGTCCACAAATGTCGGGAATTCCTTGTTTTTAATAGCTGAGTAGTATTCCATAGATTAAATGTACCACAGTTTCTTTATCCGTTCTTCTACTGAGGGACACTTAGGTTCTGGCTATTATGAATAAGGCAGCTGTGAACTTGGTTGAGCATATGTCCCTGTTATGTGGTAGTGCATCTTCTGGGTATATTCCAAGGAGTGGAATAGCTGGGTCTTGAGGAAGCCCTATTCCCAGTTTTCTGAGATAGCACCAGATAGATTTCCTAAGTGGCTGTACTAGTTTGCATTCCCACCAGCAATGAAGGAGTGTTCTTCTCTCTCCACATCCTCGCCAGCATGTGGTGTCAGTTGAATTATTGATCTTAGCCATTCTGATGGGTGTAAGATGGAATCTCAGAGTTGTTTTGATTTGCATTTCCCTGATGACTAAGGAGGTTGAGCATTTCTTTAAGTGTTTCTCAGCCATTTGATATTCCTCTGTTGAGAATGCTCTGTTTAGTTCCAAACCCCATTTCTCAATTGGGTTATTTGGTTTGGTGGTGTTTAATTTCTTGAATTCTTTATATATTTTGGATATTAGACCTTTGTCAAATATAAGGTTGGTGAAGATCTTTTCTCAGTCTGTAGGCTGTCGCTTTGTTCTCTTGACAGTGTCTCCAGCCTTACAGAAGCTTCTCAGCCTCATGAGGTCCCATTTATTAATTGTTGACATTAAGGCCTGGGCTGTTGGTGTTCTATTCAGGAAGTTGTCTCCTGTGCCAATATGTTCCAGGCTCTTCCCCACTTTTTCTTCTAAGTGACTTAGTGTCTCTGGTTTTATGTTGAGGTCTTTAATCCACTTGGATTTGAGTTTTATTTATTTCTTTCATCTGGTTGTTTGCATTTTCCTGAAATTTTTCCAGTTCCACTCTATGTGCTTCTTTTATGTCTCTCACCTGTTTGGCTGTGTCTTCCTGCATTTGATTATGAATTTTATTTGTTTCCTCCATTAATATCCTCATTACTAAGGATTTGAGGTCATTTTCTTGTATTTCTGTTGTATTTGAGTTCTCTGGGTTGTTTTCTTTGGGATAGCTGGAAACTCAAGATGCCATGTTGTTTTGGGTTTTTTTGCGTATGCTTTTACGCTGTCCTTTAGACATCTTGCTGTCTTTGTTTTTGTTGGGTAGCTTCCAGAGTTGGATGGAGGGAGTGTGATGATAGATTCACTTGTTTTCTCATGATTTCCGTAGGCTGGAAGCTCTGATGTTTCACTTTTGTGGATGGCAGGAGGTTAGCCCTGTCTTTTTGGACTTTCACAGCCAGTGATCCTCAGCTCCCCTGTGCTGTGGGTCCTGCAATCTTTCTGGGTCTCTAAATGAGTGTTGGGTCAGGCCAAGGTATCCACAGCCTTCTGGGTTCCCTGCCATGTCCAGCCAGGGACACTGGGCCCGAACCACACGCCGAGCTCAGCTAGATTCTCAGGGCCTGAACCATCTGCTGAGCTCAGCTAGGGATTCTGGGCCTAAAATGCACACAGGGTCCAGCCAGAATTTTGGGGCTGGGATTGCACACCAAGCTCAGCTAGGGGCTTTTGGCCCAAAGTGCCTGATATGGTCAGTTATTGACTCAGGCCCGAACCGTCCGCCCAGCTCAGCCAGGAATTCTGGATTCAAAATGCACACTTTTGTCCAACCAGAGTCTTAGAGCCGGGACTGTGCCAAAAGCTCCGCTAGAGTCTCTGGGCCCAATCTGTCTGCCAAGGGACTCTGGCCCTAAACTGCACGCCGAGCTCCACCCAAGTCTCCGGGGCGGAATTGTGCACCGAGCTCAGCCAGGGACTATGGACCCACACTGCATGCTGAATTCACCCTGGGACTCCAGGCCTATACTGCGTGGATAGTCCAGCCAGAGTCTTGGGGCCGCTGAGCCTGTGTGCACAGCTCCTCTAGAGTCTCTGTGCCTAATGATGTGCCTGGCAAGTTCAGCTAGGGCCTCTGGGCTGAATCTGTGTGCTGTCCTCAGCCTGCGTCAGAGCCCCAGAACTGCCTGCTGAGCTGAGCTAGTGTCTTGGGCAGAACTGCTCGTTGATGTGAGCTAGTGCCTCTGGTGGAACTGAGCGCTCCACCCAGCCTGTGTCACAGCAGGAGAGCTGCGGCTGCGCTGAGCTGGCGCCTCTGGTGGAACTGAGCGCTCCGCCCAGCCTGTGTCACAGCAGGAGAGCTGCGGCTGCGCTGAGCTGGCACCTCCGGTGGAACTGAGCGCTCTGCCCAACCTGCGTCACAGCATGAGAACTGCGGCTGTGCTGAGCTGGTGCCTCGGGCAGAATTGCTTGCTGTGCTGAGCCAGCGTCTCCACAGCACTGCGCACTGAGCTGAACCCGGGACTCTGTGGCTGAACTGTCCGCCGAGTCCAGTTTGGGTCACAAGGCACCACGCGACCCAAATCCTGTCCAGAGTCCCCTCTCCTGCAGCAACTCCCACCGGCTACCACACCAATCGCCTCCACCAGAAGGCTCTGAGCTGAAAAACCTCAGTCACTGCCGCTGCTGACTCTCATGCCACTGGTGCCGCCTCTGCCGCTGCTGCCTCTGCCGCTCCGATCCTAGAAAATCCGTGCTCCTCCCATGTGCAGGGTCATGCAGGTCCTCCGCACCCTGGTCCCTCCAAACCGTGGAGCACTCCTGCTGCCGTGGTATCGGGACCTTGGTGTTCCTGGCTCAGAAATCTGTGCAATTCCTTGGATTGTTCACTGGAGCTTCCAAACACGGTCCACACTGCTCGCCGCCATCTTGGATCCTCTGGTTTGAATAACTTTGTACCTCATAGACTCATGTTTTTAATGCTTTGCCCATGAGATATCAATGTACAGTGTCAGTTAAAATAGGTATCAATTTTATGAGATTGAAGGAATATTAATATGAGATCCCCATTTTTGTAGGGGACCTCTTCCCCATATGTTTATGACTATATCTGCCACATAAGGCACTAATCTTCCTATTTGACCTTTTGGTCCTACACATATAATTTGTCTTACACTTTGTTTTACTCGAATAATGTTCCAATCCCTACAAGCTGTGTAGATAGCTTCTGAAGGGATAAATGTGGATTCCAAGATTCTTATGAGATTATAGTTACATCAGCTCCTATGTCCACCAAATACCCAATTACCATACCATTTAATTTTAATTTTAATTTTGGTCTCTGGTCATTGATAACATCTTGCCAAAAAAAACTGTCTTCCAGTACTCCCAAATCCTCATGTTCTTTCGATTGGAGCTGCTTTGCCTTTGACAAACGGAAACAGTAAAAGCAGAGCAATCCTATCTCCGACTTTAAACTGCACATTTTTTTACATAAGCCTTAATCTCAATCTCTCCCTTGAAGTCTTTATAATTCATGGATGCACAATGAATCCTTAAGATGTCAGGCTATTTACTGTCTTTGGAAATAGAGGTCCATGAACTCCAATGAGTATTTTATAACATTGAATTTTTAGTCTTAAGGGAACTGGAATGGAGTTTCCCATTTTTAATGCAGGAAAAGTCTGTCTATATAATTAAAATTGTCTTTGGGAGTGGCTTACTGTGATTTGCTGTCTCAGATGCTCTGGCCTTGAGATGTTCTGTGTTCAACTGAACTTGAAGAACTAATGCTTCTGCTGGAGAAAATCCCAGGTGCATTTCTCCTCTGTGGCTTTTGTCTGGTGTCTCTTATACTCTGTGATGTTTCTTTCAGAGGTATTCTGCTTTCTGAAATATTGGTGGATTTTTCTCTTTTTCCAGTCATATTGGGTTTCCTTTCCAACTCTGTTGGGAACTAGATGTAAATGTTGATTTTATTTTCTCAGATGAGGGGATTAAATGAAAACCATACCCACACTTTATGAATACCTGGCTTGGGCTGAGACCAGAGCATTTCTATCTCTGTTTTAATTATCCCTAGGCCTGTAAGCTTCTAGTCTCCATACAACTTAATCTTCTGCAAGCCCAAACCTTGAAGATTTCATCTAGCTTCCAGTCTGAATGCTAACGTAGGCCTAGAATGTTTTCAGCCACTGAGACTTACTGCTTAGTAAACTCATCCTTTAAAAAAAAAACTCTTTCTGAACTAGAGGACTGGCTGGTTCAACTCTGCTGTTCTGGCTCAAACTCCGCTGCAAGCTGTCTGATTCAAATTCTACTGATTCCTCCACAGCAAAGTTCGAAGTTTGCCTAGCTGGTTTTTAGTCTTGCTTTGGTCTGGTATTTTCTCACTATGTTCCCTTCCCTGTGTTTTGGAATGGTACTGGTAATGTATATCCTGTGCCATGATATGTTGGAAATATGTGATCTGTGTTTTGATTTTTTATTATAGAGAATTACAGTTAAGAGATTGCATGAGTTTTAGAAGAGATTCTGAACTTTGGATGTTTAGACATTTTTGAGATTGTGATAGACTATGGGGACGTTTGAAGTTGGACTAAACACATTTTGCATTATGTTATGGCTACAAGCCTATGGGGAAGATGGAATGAATGTGGTGCTTTGAATAAGTTTGGCCCCTATAGATTCATGTGTTTAAATGTTTGGCACTTAGGGAGTGGCACTGTTAGGAGGCATGGCCTTGTTGGAGTTGGTGTGACCTTGTTAGAGGAAGCCTTCCAGGAGGGCTTTGAGGTCTCCTATGCTGAAGCTTCACCCAGTGTGGAATAAAGTCTCTCCTGCTGCCTAAAGATCAAGATGTAGAACTCTCAGCTCCTTCTCTAGCACCATGTCTGCCTGGACACTGCCATGTTTCCTGACATGAGGATAATGGACTAATCCTCTGAAAGTCTAAGCCAGCCCCAATTAAGTGATTTTGCATTCCTTTTGTTTGCAAAACAGTATTTCATGAGCTACCCCAAACACCACTCTCTTGTTTCAAAACATTGCTAATTTGTTGCCAATTAATGAACTTTAAAATTTTAGCACTCCTAGGGTATAGAGTCTCTTCTTGGTGACCTATTATCTTTCCTCTGAGTGCCACCAGGCCTCCCCATCCAAGGGACATGGTCAAATATGGGGCACCAGAGTTTGTGTGAAAGTCAGATCTCCTTCTCCACTTAACGGTGGAGAATGTCCTGTCCACCCCTCAGTCACAGACATAGGGGAAGGGAGTAGAGGGGGAAGCGGGAGGGAGGAAAGAAAGGGAGAATACAAGGGATGGGCTAACAATTGAGATGTAATATGAATAAATTAATAAAAAAAAGAAAAAAAAAGAAAAAAAATTTAGCACTATATGTTACCAATTGTGTGTCCCTTTTTGATAGATTTTTGTGTAGTTGTGAAACTCATTCTTAAATATAGTAATGTGTGAATTTTTGACATATGAAAGGAAACCACCTTTTAGGTTACCATATTACTTTAAGAATTTTGTAGCACACTACCCTATGATATTCTGATATAATCATAGACAGGTGCTTAGCCCTATCATCATCAGAGAGGCTTCCTCCAACAATTGATGGGAGCAGATATAGAGATCCACAGCTAAATTTTAGGCAGAGCTCAGGAACCTTGCAGAAGAGGGGGAGGAAGGATAGTAGTAACTAGAGGGGTCCAGGACACCTGGAGAACACAGCCCACAGAATCATCTAAACAGGGCTCATAGGAGATCACAGAGCCTGAAGCAACAATGATGGAACCTGCATGGGTGTGTGTTAGGTCTTCTAGGTATATGTTATTGTTGTATAGCTTGGTGTTTTGCAGGACTCCTAACAATCATAGTGGGGGTGTCTCTGACTCTTTTCCTGATTTTGGAACCCTTTTCATCCTACTGGGTTGCCTTGTCCAGTCTTGGTATGATGGTTTGTGCCTAGTCTTATTGTAACTTGTTATGCTGAGTTTGCTAGATATCTCCTATAGGCCTGCTCTTTTCTGAAGGGAAATGGATGAGCAGTGGATCTTTGGGAGAGAGGAGGGGGGGTACAGGGAAGAGGGGAAGGAGGGAAAACTGTGGTCAGGATATAATGTATGACATTATTTAAAAATACTTCTGATTGCACTCATATGAATGCTTTTCAGGTCAAGTTCTACACTACATTTTATGTATTTGTAAAATATCTAAATGACTACTCCAGCCTTTCTAGCTCAGCCAGCTGGTATAAATTTAAGTTTTCAGATATCTTCAGTGGGTGACACTGAGAAGTAAGAACAATTTTCAGATGTGGATGCTGAGTTTAACTAAAAATGTTTTCCTAATGGGTATATTTTGGAGATTTTAAAAATTCCCTTTGCTTCATCCTGTGTGTGAGGAAAATCGGCTTAGGTTATTGATCACTTTTTAGTTTAACTTGGTGGTTTGGATTAATTCATACTTTCTTTCTTTTTGTTTTCATACTTAATGGAGTACAGGCTTTTAAAGTATTCCTTTAGAATACTCTGAATTTCTTTGTTATCTATTGTATTGGTTCTTTGTTTATTTCTGAATCTGTTAATTTTTATAGTTATTTCTTTTGTTAATTTGGTTAATAATCTTTTGATCTTGTTTAACTTCTAAAAGAACCAAAACTCATCGACTTCTATCATTTTTTGTTTGTTTCATTTTCATTGATATCTGCTCTGATATCTATTATTTCATCCCATCCATTGCATTTAGTTTTGCTTTGTTATTTTCAAATTCTTTAGTTCACTATTAAGTAATTTACTGTGGTCTTTTTGGTTTGTGTACTTACTAGAGATTTGTTTGCTGTAGCTTTTAAGCTTTATAGGATTCTGGTCAGATAGGATATATATGGATTTATTTACATATCTCTGAGTTAAGATATGTTTTGTGTTCCTTTGTGTTGTCTACTTAGAAAAGCTTTCATAGTTTGTATATTCTTTAATGTTTGGGTGGAATATTCTGAAGCTATGTTAGGCCATTGGTGAGCAATATCAATTCTGTTGGTTCTTTGTTTTTGTCCAGATATCTTATCTATTAGAGAAAATGAGATATTGAAGTGACCTTCTGTTACCTAGTTGGAGCTAATCTGTGCCTTTAAGTCCTATGGTATGCTTTTTAGAAAATTAGGTACAGAAGAATTTAGTGCATATATATTCAAAGATGCAATGTCTTCTTAGTTAATCTATCCCTTGATTAGAATGAGTGTGCTACTTTATCAATTCTAATTTGTTTTACTTTGAATTCTATTTTGTAAGGTATTCAAATAGTTGTGCATATTTGCATCTTGGTCTTATTTTCTTGGACTATACTTTTCCAACCTTTCACTTGAAGGTGGCTCTTATCATTGAAGGAAAGTTGATATTCTAGTTGGCAACACAAAAATAGGTTTTTTTTTTTTTTTTTGCTTTTAGTTTAGCCTTAGTTATTTTAATAGCTGATATATCTCTTGTGTCTGCATTATTTTCTTTCTTAATCCATTCAACTAACCTGTGTCTTTTGATTGCATATTTGAGATCATTATTATTTAAAGTTATTGCAATGTATATCCTGAAAGCTATTTTGCTGTTCTTTGTGTTCTTAATCCTATTTTGTGTTTTAGTGACTATACCTTTATTTGTTTTCTTACTACACCCTCTTGGCTATGCTTATTCCTCTCTTTATTCTGAATTATTGCTTATATTATTTTTCGTGCAGTTGGTTTGAGGGACATGAATTCTTTCAACCTGCTTTCATCATGGGAAATTTTCTTTTTCCTTCAACTATGATCAATAGTTTTCTTTCTTTCTTTCTTTTTTATTTATTTTCTAAAGTATCTTGGGTTGGCACCCATGGTCTTTTATAACTTGAAGAACACAATTTCAGGCAATTCCTGCTTTTAAAATTTGCATTGAAAAATCATCTGTTATTCTTATGAGTTTTCCTTTATAGATCACGTATGGGCTTTCTCTTACAGTTTTCAGTTTCTTTTTTCTGAATATTCGATGTTTTAAAATAATATGCTATGAGAATTTCTTTTCTGACCTTTATATTAGAATTCTGTATACTACTTATGTATGTGTGGTTAAGTCTTTGTTTTTGTTTTGTTTTGTTTTGTTTTGTTTTTGGTTAAGTCTTTGTTAATTTGAGAAACTTTTCTTCTATGGTCCTTTTGACAATCTGGTCCATGTCATTAACCTGGGATTCTTTTTCTTCATTTTTGCATGTTATTTGAATATTTGGTCTTTTCATTGTGTCATATATTGCCTATATGTTCCTTTCATATATTTTAAATCATTTTATATTTTTTGCTTATGTGGTCTAATTGTTTTACTTTATTTTTGAGTCTCAATCTTTTTTTGTCAGGGGGAGAAGATAAGGATTTCCCTTGAATTTTCTAATTGTGTTATTCAGTTTTCAATTCCATCTTAATTTAAGCTGATATTCTTTCTTTATATTTCTATCTCTTTGCTGAATTCAATTTTCAAGTCCTAAATTGTCTTCATCATTTTATTCAGCCTTGTGTTCGTGTTTCCTCAGGTATCACTCAGGCATTAATTGCTATGATCTTTAAGTTTAATGAGCTGCTTCTTCATGTCTTCTTTAAATTCCTTGAATTCTTTGATGAAGATTAAGATCATCCTTTTCTGTCCTGCATCCTGAGGATAGCATGAGGCCAGAATGTTGGGCACTCACTAGATTAGGCCAGAAAATAGGATTTGTGACTGAGGCCAAACCTAAGGGTTGTAAATATTACAGACATTTGAAGTGTCAGGGACTTGCCAGGATAAACTGTGCCAAATATGCATCCCAGACTATGTATGCTTGGAGGGTGTATATGGAATAGGTTGGATAAAGTTCAAGGGATTCATCAGACTAGTCTATTGCAAATTATAGGTAACCTAGACCAAGCCTGGAAGTTATATATAATCAAAGCCAAACCTAGGAATGGCACAAGTAGGTTTGGATCTATAGGACTCAACAGACTTAACATGACCAAGGCTAGATGTGGGCTTGCATATAGCATGGGCATGCTAGGGCAGCTACCTTGGTAGGCTGGGCTGCTGCACAGGAGGCATGACAGGGGTAAAGCCTGGAAACGGCACAGGTGGGGCTCAACAGAGTGGACAGCTGCACAGGATGTGTGATCTAGGCAAGGTATGGGGTTACTAAGGGTGCAGAAGGATCTAGCTAGAGCACAACACATGATATGAAACCTGGGTTAGGTCTGTAGTTAAATTATAAATATTTTTATAATGTTGATTCTAGTTTAATCTGGCATCTTGTGTCATTAGACAGTGTTTTCTGTTTTTCGCATCTGACATCGTGCTTTGGGAAATTTATTCTAAAAGAAGAATTAAGAATCCCTTATTTTACCTGAGTAGTCATCCAAAATTCTCCATAATGTTGAAGCATCATCTTCAGTATTCTAGCTCAATATACCTGACAAACATATTTGTGAGGCAGGGACTATTGAGGACTTGCTTACCCTGTCTTGGCAAAGTTTGGCTGTTGATTCAGCCTGCATCCAAGCTTGCCTTTTCCTAGGCAGAATTCTGTCTGTGGCATAACCAAGGAAATTTTGCCCAGTGGCTTGTTTGCCACATTTGAATCCATCTCCATAAGGAGGTTTTTTGATGCTCATCATCCTCTTTGGGGTAGGCTGGGTGTTGCCAGGAGTTAACCTGTCTCATTGTCAGTGAATCTTCAAAATAATAAAAACATTGTTAATGCCATATTCTGCATATCTCTCAGGTTTCTGAAGACCTTATCTAACTATCCTTCCTTATCTTTCTTTAGAATCATATCTATCTGCTGCACCTAAGATGTGTATTCTTGTGATAAAAATAGGCTAGTGATTGATATGACCATGATTTGATCAACTAACAATTGTATAATTTACTTATCCTAAACAACCTGAAATAACACTTTCAAAGTATTGGAAGTAAACATTGTATTATAATTGAGTTATATGGGCACAAAATCTCATATTAGAGTAGAAATATATATATAATGTGTGTGAGGAATCTTCAGATTTGGGATGTTACTAACCTTCACTCCCAGTATATTCGGGTAATCAATTTTATTTCTTCTCAAATCTCTGATGGGGTTGAAGACCAGATAGTTTAGTTTTATAATTAAGATTAGTTGTCTAGGGGCTAAGATATTTTTAGGTCTAGATAGATGTTTTAAGTTGATAATGACAAGACGTGATTGAGATTGATTTACATTCCGAATTTTAGATGCACCAAGATAGGAAAGATGTTTTCCAAATGCAAATAGCCAAAGTACTAGGAATGTAACAGCTATGTGATTCCTGATTGTCTCATGGTTCTTTTTCTGTTGGTAGTTTATTGTATATGTGTATAATAATATAAATATATATTTAAATATTAAAAATTTAAAAAATTAAAAAAGAATCTCTTATTTTTATGTTTCACTTCCTATATGTATATTGTATCATAATTTTGTAAGCTTTTATATTTTTATAAATTATTTGAATTTTAATGCAATCTGCTTTTATTTACCATGGAAACTCAAGTTTTTCTTTCCTTTTTTTAATGATTAAAATACTCACTTATAATTGTATACTAGGCCACCATGGATGTCCTCTGAGCGTCCTCACTCAGCAGGGGTTTGGAACAGATGCTGGGACTTGCTTTTTGGACTCCAGGTGAGAGAGGTATGGAAGAATGGGGAAATAGAAGGACTCAGTGGTTCCTGAAACCTTACAATAAGACCATCAAGGCTGGCAGATCTGGACCCAAGGGGCGTACACAAAGTACTGTTTCAACCAAGGATAATGCATGTAGTAAACCTAGACCCCCTATTCGGATCTAGCCAAAGGACAGAGCATTCTCCACAGGTGTGTGGAGAGCAGGGGACTGACTCTGACATGAACTCTGGTGCCCTCTATTTGACCACTTCCCCTTCATGGGGAGGCCTGGTGGCACTCAGAGGAAGAATAAGCAGGCTACCTGGATGAGACCTGATAGGCTGTGATCATATGGTGGGGAAGGAGGGCCCCTTCTGTCACAGGCTTAGGGGAGGTGAAAATGTGAAAGTGGGAGGGAGGGAGGAACAGGAAGATACAAGTGAGGGATAACAGTTGAGATATAATATGAATAAATTATTTAAATAAAAAATTTAAAAATAAATAAGAGAGAAAAAACTTTTATTCTTCTTTAGGATGTCTAGAAAATGAAGCTGCATTTGGGACATATGTGGAATGATTCATATATGGTATACAAAATAAATTATATTTTTCTTAGTGTCAAATACTCTAGATTATTAATAGTCAAGTAAAGTTAAAACATGAGTTGTTACATTAAAAACTTAAAATTAGATTACATAAGAATTAAAACTAGCAAATATGAATATATTGCCTATCAGTATTTTTAATCAAATACTAGAAAAATATTTTTATTGATACACAACTTTAGTTCAGGGTGGTCTGGTAGGATGTAGGATGTCATTTCAATATTCTTGTATCTGATGAGACTTTTTGTCTGAGTATGTGGCCAATTTTGGAAAAAGTTGATGAGGTGCAGAGTAGAAGGTGTATATTCCATTGTGTTTGGAAGAAATGCTCTGTAAAAATCTGTTAGCTCCATTGGGTTTATAATGTCTGTTATCTCCAGTATTTTTCTGTTTAGTTTTTGTCTGGATAACATACCCATTAGTGAGACTGGGATATTGAAGTCTCTCACTCTCAGTGTGCAGGATAAATATGTGATTTAAATTTTAGTAGTGTTTCTTTTATAAACATGGGTGCCCTTGAGTTTGAGACATAGATGTTTCTTGAAATGCTATCTTGTTGGATTTTTTTCCTTTGATGAGTATGTGGTGTCCTTCCCTAACTCTTCTGATTTTTATTTGATCTTAGATTTGGTATGTGAGTAAGTTATTGAGTATTTTTGCATCAATGTTTATTAGGGAAATTGGTCTGAAATTATCTTTGTTGGGTCTTTGTATGGTTTCAATATGAGAATTATTGTGGCCTCATAGAATGAGTTTGGCAATGGCATTGTTCCTTCTGTTTCTATTTTATGGAATAGTTTGAGCAGTATTGGTATTAGCTCTTCTTTGAAAGTCTGGTAGAATTCTGTGCTGAAGCTATCTGCACCTGGGCTTTTTTGTGTGGTTGTTGGGAGAATTTTAATGACTGCTTCTATTTCTTTAGGAGTTATAGGGATATCTAAATTGTTTACATGATGTTTAATTAACTTTGGTAAGTGAATCTAACAAGAAAATCAAACTAAGAATTACCCATTAAATCAACATTTACAAGGACCAGTCCATTTGTAGTTAACAA
>CAJRSG010002229.1:34063-48453 GCA_907169655.1 Acomys percivali | reverse complement strand
CTTAGGCAAAAATGAGCATTGGTAACCCTCCTACTGAGAATGGGGGTGTCGTGTTCTCAAAATTACTTTATGCTATTTAGGAGAAAAATGTTTTTTGGGTACCCTAGATAAATAATATATTGGCCAAGTGAAGGAGAGATAAACCTGTTTTTCAGGATTCCAAGTGTGGGATCTGAATGGTCTCATGAAAGAACAGGTGAGGTTAATTCACTAGAAGAGCAACCACCTCATGCAGGAGCTTAATTGTTGCCAGCTGAAAAGATCCCGTGAGCAGACTCTGGGAGGAGATACATAAATGAGCCCAGAACTGGAGATGGGGCTTTTTGGAGACTTGGGATAGATTTGTCTGTTCATCGCTGCCCTTCAAGAAGCTCCTAGAGAAAACCACATGAGGGAAGGCTTCGGGGCTCTGGCTCCTGCTGAGGCTCTGGATTCTGGTTACCCCAGGTTCCAGCAGAAGAAATCTTGCGGCTCATGCCAGGAGAATTGTTTTTTCGAAACTGATATCCTTAAGGTTTTGTTATTGTGTCCATTAATCCTCACTTCCTATTGTTTCGGTTAGTCACTAAGTTGTTAATAAAATATATTGGTTAAGAAAATTGAGCCTACAGACAAGCGCTGGAAAATCTAACTGTATCTGTTTTTGTCCAGTCTTTTTGGGATTGATCCTTTTGGCTAGCCGTTTTATTGTTAATATGCATGCAATTTCTAGGGGAAGGAGTAGTGCCAGAGGCAGAAGTTCGATCTTTATCATTGTCCTGTTTTTTTCCCTCTGAAAATAAACAAGCTTTTGAAATCATTAGTATAAGTATGTTAGTACATATATAATTTTTCAAGGAAAGATCAGTTGAGGCACCTTGCACATGCCAGAGGCATGCTTTTGGGATTAAATCACCCAGGCTACCTGCTTCCTCTTCTTCTTTGTTCTGCTTTTTGTAAATAATACAAGGCTCTACCTGCATATACACCAACAGGCCAGAAGAGGGCATTAGTTCTCCAAGCTGTATGAAACAATGTCAAGCTTTAAGAACCGGGTAGTTCTTAAGATTCACTTGCTATAGGGTCAGATCTAATCTTTATAAGTTTGGTTGGTAGCCATATTTTTTCACTCCATGTGGAAACATACGCATAATCATTACCATTATTGCCAAAACCTCCTTGTTCTCTCCTAGGAGTTATTGTGCTTTCTATCTCTACACTTTCTTTGCACATGACCGATTTTACCACAATTAAAGCACCGAGTGTTTGTTATCTGGACTCTCTGGCTAAAGCTTGTCCCACAATATTATTTTGATATTCCTGAGAGTTAATATTAACTGTCTTCTTTACCCAGTCATCTAATGGAGTGCCTCTTTCCCTTAATGGTCTAAGCACCATTTTACACTCAGTATTTGCATTCTCGTAAGCCGTGAGAAGTTTTAATGCTTGTTTGGTGTCAGAATCTGGCAACACCCTATCCATAGCAGATCCTTATCTCTGCAAAAATTCTCTAAAGGGTTCCAGAGGTCCTTGGAACACTTTAGTAAAGGGAATAGTTGTTTTCCCAGGTTCCTCTACCAGCTCCCAAGCTCTCAAGGCTGCATTACGACATTGTTTAATCACTCTATCTTCAGATTGAATTTGTTCTCTTAAGTTAGTATATTATCCTTCACCAAGCAATTGATCTCTATTAATATTTATCCTCTGTGTCCTATTTTCTTGTCTATTCTTACAGCCTCTTTTCACCACCATGATAACCACTGTAACTGTTGTGCTGCTTCCAATACCGCTGAAACTAAAATTTTCCAATCTTGGGGAACAAGTCTATTCTGAGTGGCCCAGCTGTCTAACATTTGTTTAATGAAGGCGAGTTGCATACCATATTTGACAACGGATTCCTTAAAATGTTTTAAATCCATCATTTCTACAGGATTCCAGGCCATTTCATCATAACCCTCAGCACCATTTTGCGCTGGCACATGTCTTACAGTGCCTAGAAAAGCTGAAAGTGTTTGGGCAACTCTGTAGGTGTCCTCCACTGGGACATTTACTTCCAAAGACCTTCTGGTCAGTCTGGCTTCCTCTGCCTCTGGTTTCTGACCTTCTCCACCCTTTTTAACCAAAGGTGCCTTCTGCTTTTCCAGCCCTTCCAGTTTTTTCTGCATTTTGCCCATTTGTTCAGTCAAGTCAGTAATTCTTTCTAAAAGGATGGAGCTTATTGACTCTTCCAGTTTTTGCATCTTATCAGTCTTCCAAACCTTTTAAATATGTTGTTATACAGTAAAAAGACCAAGAAAAAACAAAAAAATCCATCTGGGTATAAGGCAGGAAAGGACTTTGTAACAGCTGCTGTTATTTTTCCAACCCTGAAAAAGCATTATTATCTCTTGAAAACCATTATCTTCCTCCACAACATTAGAAGTTAAGTTACCCATGATGTCCAAACCACGTTGGACTCTACTTGTAGGCTCAATTTTCTTAACCAATATATTTTATTAACAACTTAGTGACCAAGCATACGTCACTTATAACCAAAACAATAGGAAGTGAGGATTAATAGACACAATAACAAAACCTTAAGGATATCAGTTTCAAAAAAAACAATTCTCCTGGCATGAGCCACAGGATTTCTTCTGCTGGAACCTGGGGTAACCAGAACCCAGAACCTCAGCAGGAGCCGGCGCCCCGAAACCTTCCCTTGCATAGTTCTCTCTAGGAGCGTCTTGGAGGGCAGTGATGAATAGCCAAATCTATCCCAAGTCTCAAAAAAACAAAACAAAACAAAAAAACAATGTCTCCAGTTCTGGGCTCCTTTATATATCTCCTCCCAGAGTCTGTTCACCAGATCTTTTCATCTGGCCACAATTAAGCTCCTGCACGAGGTGGTTGCTCTTCTAGTGAATTAACCTCATTTGTTCTCTCAAGAGACTGTTCCGATCCCACACTTGGGATCCTAAAAATCAGGTTTATCTCTCCTTCATTTAACCCATGTATCCATTTCTTCTATCACATCTTCAATGCCTGAGGTTCTCTCTTCCATATTTTGTATTCTGCTCATGAAGCTTGCCTCAGTAGTTCCTGTTCATATTCCTAAATGATTAAATTTCAGGATCCCCTTAGTTTGTATTTTCTTTGTTGCTTCTATTTCCATTTTCAGGTATTAGTTTCCTTCAACTGTATTTTTGGGGGGAGGGGTTTTTTTGGTTTCTTTTAGGGATTTATTTATTTCTTCAATTTTTTGTACTTCCTGAGTTTTGTTTTTTTTTTTTTTTTTTTTTTTTTTTTTTTTTTTTTTTGTTTTTTTTTTTTTTTTTTTTTTTTTTTTTTTTTTTTTTTTTTTTTTTTAGGGATTAATCAATTTGATCTTTAACCTTCTATCATCTTCATATAGTTGGTTTTAAGGTTTTTTTTTTATGATTTGGCTATGTTGAAATATTCAGGGTCTGCTGTGGTACAATACCTGGTATCTAGTGGAGACATTTTTCCTGGTTGTTGTTGATTATGTTGATTGTGAATCTAGGTTTGGGATGAATAACGGTCTAGGCACTAATTTCTGGATTTGTCTTTTTTTAGGTGGGTATTTTGTTCTTTGGTTTCTATTTCCTCTTTGGATTTTTGGAGAGTTTGATAGCTGTATGTTGCCTGTTTTCCTGGACTGTTCAGCTGGTGTGTTCACAAGGAATGCCTGCTAGTGTTGAAGGCTAGGTAACTAGGATGAATTGAGGTAAGGAAGCTTGGAGGAGGAGGTTTTTGTGATCCACCGGGAATGGGTTCATAGAGGAAAGGGAGACTGCAGCAGGTTTCCAGCTATAAAACTGGGAATGAGACTAATTGCTTGGATCTCAGGAGGAGGAGGAGAGGTGTAGGTCTGCCTTCAGCCTACTTGTTACCCTTGGGTTAGCAGGGGTGCCTCCTGAAATTGGGGTCTGGGACGTAGCAACCAGTGGGGAAACGAAGTTAGAAGTGGATGCTTTGTGGGATCCACAGGAAATAGGGGCAGGAGTGAGGTAAGGCTTCAGCTGATGTTCTGTTGCAGTGCTAGGGGGATTCTTGGAAATTGGGTCTGAGGGAGCATAAAGAAAGTGAACAAAGTTCTGTGGGCCTACTTACTGGTAATATCTTAATACTTTGGTTTTCACTGGTTTATTATACGTGCTCTAAATATTGAAGTTTTATTCTTTTACTTGGTGATTTGGATTTACCTTCCAGTATGATGGTTCTTTTTAAGTCAAATTCCAATAAAAATATATAAAAGAAAGATTGCATGTGCAGTGTGATTGCTATTCTTGGTTGTCAACTTAACTATATCTGGAACCAGAACCCTAAAATGAACACCACTCTTGTGAGGGATTTTTTTTGCTCAATTTATAATAAAAACAGTTATAATCTGGATCTTTGAGTTGGGAAGACACATACCTTTAATCCAGATTTTTGGAGTTTGGAAAACACAAACCTTGAACCCAGATCTTAAGGTAGGAAGACACACTTTAATCTGGCCCACATCTTCAGATGGAAGCCTATGTAAGGACATGAAAGAAGTAAACTTTTGTTCTCTTTTTGCTTGCTTTCCATCAGCTTGCTAGCACATCCATTCCTCCACTGGCATCAGAGATTACTTGTTCAGGATTCCACTATCTACTGAAGACCAGCTGAGATATCCAGCCTCATGGACTGAACAACTACTGCATTCTCAAACTTTCCATTCACAGCCAGACATTGTTGGATTATCTAGACTACAGGGTGTAAGTCATGAGAGAGAGAGAGAGAGAGAGAGAGAGAGAAAGGGATAGAGAGCTATTCTATAAGTTCTATTACTCTAAAGCTGTGGTTCTCAGCCTGTGGGTCATGACTCCTTTGGCAAACTTCTACCTTCAAAAATATTTACATTACTGGTTCATAATAGTAGCAAAATTACAGTTCTGAAGTAGCAATAAAAACATTTTTATGGTTGTGGAAATGTGAGGAACTGTACTAAAAGGGTCAAAGCATTAGGAGGCTTGAAAACAACTGCTCTAGAGAACCCTGACTAATACACAATGACTATTGTTTCCAGTCCAAAAGAGTGCACCACAAAAATAAAGCCTAAGTGAAACTGTCTATCAGGTACAGCACTTTAACAAGATCATAAAAAGATCAAGGGACTTCTGCTCAGTCAGAAGTTACACATAAAGTCCAGTTACTTAGAATCTGGAGCACACCACTTCCTGAATGGTAACTGTATTTTACAAGACAAACAATTGACCAAAATAGCCTCAAGAGAAGCACACTGAATTAAAGTTCAATACAATTGACCCAACACATAGCTCTGTAGCTGATCTTTAGCTTCTTTGTGAGTTTGCCTCCCCCACCACTTTATCCCCCTTAATCCCCCCATTGCACCCCCTATCACTAGATAGGAAAGAAAGATGGATAGAGGACTGGGGGGGGGAGACCACTGAATCTAATTTGTTTCTTCTTGTTTCTTCTTTGCTAGTATCTGTTCTCTGCTACTTTGTGGGTTCTTCTTTCCCCACCCTTTATCCTCCCAGTTTTACCCCTATCACTAGATAGGAAAGAAAAAATGATAGGGGAGGAGAGAGAAAGAATCTAATTTCTTTTTTCTTGGTCTTTTTCTCTGAGCATTACTACTAACAAACAACGACCAACCCCTGTGAATGTCCATCAACCACCCACGCCACCTGGATTTAAGCATTTTCAAGGATCCTATACAACTCTATGATCAGGGAGCCCAAATGCTAAAATATGACACTGAGATTGATGCAATCTCTACACTAAAGCTGCTATTGAGGTCAGTGGGAACACACACAAAAAGGATTCCATGCTATCCATTCACTTACACAGCACTGGCAAACGGGAGAGAACAGCACAGATAACTGAGAACGACACTGCTCAATTCAGTTCTTGACAGAAACAGCCCTCATAGTAAATAGTCTAAACTCTAACGGGGCATTATATACCTCGAACTTGATCTTGTAGGTTTGGCCTGGACTTGCTATTTCTCTCATTGGTACAGTTTGCTACATGAGACATCACAGGGAGAAACAAAATTCAAAATCCATCATACCAAGAAAGAAACATGACTGATAAGATATTCTGAAAATCTATTACATTTTGTTTTATTCTTGTTATTGTTAACTTGTTTTTTTCTCATTTCACTTATTTCCATTATTTTAATTCTTGGGATTAGAATATAATTAAATGATTTTCCACTTCCCTCTCCTTCTTCCAAACCCTCGCATATACCCTCATTACTCTTTTTCAAATTCATGGCAGGCTTTATTTGTATATTTAGAAGTTTTTTTTAATTTAAAAAACATTCTTTAAAAAATCTTTACTGCTGCCTAAATATTTTGCAATTGTCTTGTTTTAGTTTGTATATTCCTTAGTTAAATTGTATGATCATTCTGTATGTTTTTCTTTCTATTCCTTTATTGAGTATTCCCTATGACTATTCCTAGACACACCCATATACTTTCCCTCTCATTTTTGCCTCATTTTCTTTCTTTCTTTCCCATACATTCCTGCTTCTCCTTCTTAACTATAAACTTCCAAAACTTTACTAATTTTTAATCTCTGTAGATAGCAACAGTATCCCAACTTACCCATGCCAGATATTCTTCTCATCTTTATTTTTCTCAATTTATCCAATATGCCTCCCAATATTTGCCTGGATTATATCCTTAACATTCCCATTTCTTGCCCTGGCCTGTGGGGTTCGAATAAAACTTGGGATGGAGTTCACCTGTTGAAAATGCAAGACACAAAGAAGGAGAGCAAGTCTGATTGATCAAGCTCTCAAACTTTATTAGTCAGGCAGCAGCTTTTATAAGTCAGAAGGCAGGGAAGCATATTGCTATAGCAACCCAGCTGCAGGCTTTTCTCAAAACACAGGGAATTCCAGGTAGGGTCATAATGTCCTGCCACACAGGGTATCTTGCTCTGTCTTCAACTAGCTTTAGTCTAACTGCTGACTCACAACAGGGTCAGCTAGTTTCTGGTGAAAGGCAAGCTTTGGGAAAGACAGAGACTGAAAGGTGCCGATTTGGACAAGATGGCTGAACATTGGCCATATGGCCTATTGTCCCCAATATCTCCTCCCTTTCTTTATTAAAAGAGAAGGCAGATTGATCCATTATATATGGGTGAGTGTTAGTCCCCGGAGGGAGTGGGCATTAACCAGAGGTGGGAAGCATTGACTTAATCCTCCTAGGGCCAGATTGGCTTGTCAAGATGTCTTTTTGAGGAGGAGAGGGAGG
This sequence comes from Acomys percivali, assembly GCA_907169655.1. Classification (NCBI taxonomy): domain Eukaryota; kingdom Metazoa; phylum Chordata; class Mammalia; order Rodentia; family Muridae; genus Acomys; species Acomys percivali. The sequence goes on along the minus strand of CAJRSG010002229.1, from coordinate 41,218 downwards.
TCCTGATTTACTGACTGTGGGCATCCCCAACATACAACGAACAAGACAGTTTTTCGACATCAACCTCTATGCAATCAGGTTTACTTCTCAGGGGACTCAGAGTTGGACGATCGGGTCCTCTCCCTGTGGTACCTTGTCCCACACCCCTTGCAGGTGCCCATGCCTTATGGCAGGCAATATCTGAGTATATGCCATTCTCACCATGCCAAGGAAGGGGAACGGAGGTACATTAGTGTTCAAGCTCATCATGGCCTTGGTCTGCCAAGTCAAGTCTATAATGATGCACCTGTATCACTTGAGCATCTCAAGCATCTAGCTGTTGTTTTACAAAGGCAATAAGGCATCTAAAAGCCCAGGGGCCAAAAGAGATAAGGAGGAGAAATCCTACCAGGGGGCCTAGAATGGAGGGCAACAAGGGAGTAAGCCAAGGGGAGGTGGAGAACTAGTTATGGAACCAACTCTGTTCCTGCTCTCATCTTTTCCTCTTTTCTAAGCCTTCTCTAACCTTAACTATGCTATCTTTGACTACCCCAGAGTGGTCCATATAAAAGCAACATTCTTCTTTGAGGGCAACACAGAGTCCGCCTTGTTGAAGGAATAGCAGGTCTAGATCTTAGCAGCTTGTAATTTACAGGTGATCTCTGGATGGAGTCTGTTAGTCAAGTAAAAATCTGTTGAGACAAATACAGACTGGAGACAGAAGTTAAAATGGTGTCCATAAAGAAGCTAGGCTTATGTCTTTGAAACCCAGTAAAAGCATAAACATTTCTTTTTGTCCAGAAGACTTGATATATAGATTTGACAGACTCGTTTTCAATAAGCAGCCAGTACTTTACCAGTTTCTTATAACCAGTGATCTTATTTTAAATTTATAAGTTTTACTTACCAACATTTAAACACTTTCTTAGACCCTCAAATATTAAACATTTTTTCAGACCTTTAAACATAGGAAGCCACTGCTAGGATGTGGGAATCTCTGTCTTAATTAGTTTAAATATAATTAATGCCATATTTAGCAGATCTCTGATAAGCTTGAGGACCAGCATATATGTGTTCAATCCTCATCTGTCTTCAATTGTGTGTTCTAACCTATATTTTATAAACATAAAACAGAACATTATAATCTGTAGTCTGTAGATAAGTGCTAGAGGACCACATCTGTTTAATTTTAGTATATCTGAATTGTTTTCTTCTAGCTATATATTGGCTGATTATTTTTAGAAAACACTTGTGATTAACTGAGCTAGTACCTAACAAAACCATGAGCTTTAATTATTTTAAGCAGTTTATGATAGTAGCTCTTAACTTTACATACCAGTTGTAGTTAAAGTACCAGTATGGCTTAAGAATGTTTATTATTATGTTATTATTATTATTATTACTGTTGTATTTTTAACCCACTAGCAATCAATCAAGACATAAACACAATTAATTAATTAAACTATTTATTTTCTTATATAGTGGGGCAGGTATGAGATCCTTGTCTCAATCCCATGTCATCTGTTTCTAATGATTTTTATTAAGTTATCTTTTATGCATAATCCTAAATACTTGTTAATTTTTTTATCTGAGCCACTCTTTTATATAACTCATAGCTCTTTGTCCAGAGTTTGGCAATGATTTCCAGTATTTGTCCCAATCCTCCACTGGGTGGAGTCTCTTAGAGAACATCTATGTTGGGCTAATATCTACTTATAAGTGAATATATACCATTGTTTGCCAGAACCTATATTTTTCTGTATTCTCAAATGTACCCATTCTTTTTTACTGGAATGGCTTTGCTCTTAATGTAGGGAAACAGTAACAGCTGAGCAATTTTATCCCCTTCATTAGTTTGCATCTCCTATTTTACACACCCTGATTTTTATGTACAGTAAGACCTTGAGAAGTTACATAAATGATAATCATTAAATTAGAATTTCTTTACTCCAGCAACAAGATCTATAAATATAGAGATTGGAAACTTTTCTGGTTTCCATATGGCATATCATTATAGAATACAACAGCTTTTTAAAGAAAATTTATCAGTGTTACTAATATATTTAATTTATAATTTATAGAAAAATTTAAAGTTATTAATACTTTATATTGACTGTAACATAATTAATACAAACGAGTCCTGTTAGATTTGTTTAAGAATGAAGTTATAGAGTATAACCATAATTTTTAGAACTTAAAACCAGATTTTTATAGTGCTTTGAACTAGGATAGAATCACATAATATCTGTGTTACAAATGCACATGCACTCATATATTTTCAGCATGCATTTGAACTTAAATTTTAAACATAGTCAATAAGCAAATCATTAATCCTTAGATAAAAGTTCACAGTATATGCTGGAGATGTAGTTTTAACATCTTTATTAAGGAAACATTGTTTAAAATCTTATTTTCTATAAGTCTATTACTGTTGGAGATCAGTTTAAGTTGGTTTATTTAATTTGTTGTTAGAATGGCTCTGACCTTAACTATTTGTTATAGATTTTAAAGATTTTAACCAAGATATACAGAACACAATAAATTTGTACCTTTAAAGCCAATAAAAAACAAACATGTAGTAAAACAGACAAAACATTTCTTTAATTTTATAGCATAATTTAAAAGGATCTTACACCTAAATGTTAAATGCTAAAGGCAGAACCTATGAAAGATAATAGAGAAACCAGGAGTATCCGAGTTTGGCATCTAGCCCAGAATGTTTCTTGTGTGTGAAACATTTCCTTGCTGAAAATTCATAGCCTCTATATTGAAAGTTATTCAGTGCCCGTTACCAAGGATTCCAAGGAATGACTAGGACTGAAAAAGACCTTACCAGTGGCTTTATCTGATCATTGCTTACCACTCAGTTCCTGGAAAGACCCATCATATTAGTTCTCATTTTTTAGCTACCTAATTTTTTCTGTTGTGGGTAGTGACCTTGCACTTGCCATGTTTGAGGGATTTGGGCTGGCTGGAATTTAGAGTACATCATTAGGAGTTAAGGCAGCTCTGGGCTTCCTGCCAGTTTGATCCAGGCAGCCTAACTCCGAGGACAGAGCTAGTTTATCAGTATTTTTTGTTTCTTTTTCTTGTGAATCATTGAACTGAGTTAGAACTAACAGCCATTAGGTGAAATTTTGTTCTTTTTTTCTCCAACACAATATAATATATAAAACAAAATTTAAACACCAAAGACAAAAAAGTGACAAGTTTGTCTTTCTTCGCTATGAGGGACAAGTTATGTGCCCTAGTCCATCCGTCCAATAGTCTAAGACAACAGTCAAGTTGGTTATTTCTGTCTCATAGAGAGAAAGTCCACACAAATAGATACAAATAAACAAAACCAGAAAACAGTGCCAAAAAAGCCACACTAGTCTGGACTTCACCAAAACCAGAACCAAGTGAGTGATCGGACCCAGTGATCAGGTGGGTCGAGAGTGCTCCCCAAGTGGAGGGGGATTGACTGCCCCTCCTGGAGGTCAGGAACTTCTTCCAGCCTCCCCATCAAGAGGTACACTATCTCCTGGCACAGGCAAAGAGCAACCCTGACAATGTGACTAACTCAAATGCTCGAGCTTCAAAGCGAAACTTAAGAACGGAGAGACAAGAAAGACAGACAAAGAGGACAGACAAAGAAGAGTGGTGGCCGCCTTACCTAACTCCTTGATTAGAGTCCCGGTCTGGGAGGGGACTCCTCAAACAGTGGAGATTTACAGACTTTGGCCTTAATAGAGGTCCTTAAGGGAGAACTGGGTAGGCCGACTTTTACATTTCCTCAGACTTTTTCTAAGTTTTCTTTTTTTAAAAGAAATTTTTTACCTTAATCTAATACATTTTTAGTATCCTCATGAAAGTATCTAACACACAAGATATCACTAATCAGATTTCAATAGGAAAAGGCAGTGACAGGGACCTTTTTCAGGCCCAAAAGACCTATAATAATCATGAAGGCAAACCCCTACCCGCTGCCAGCATTTTTTGTCCACAGTGCCCTTTTTTTTGGAAACCAAGGGCAATTATCACTAATACAGAGAAAAAATTTTACTAAGTCTTTTTTCCTTACCTGTGTTCCTTGTGTCTTGGAGGGAGGTTTTAAGTCCCTTGATAAATAATTCATGTTTGCTAAGTGATTGTCCCATATGTGTATTGCCATCATTTACCTTAATCAATCTACCTCACGATTGGGAGAGTCGTGGTGATCCAAGTCGATCTGTCTCATGGGCATGAAGTCCGTGGCAATCCAGGGTGACCGGCCTGTCCTTGAAAGGCGATGGACAGGTAAGTGCTCCGTTCCTTGAGCCCGTCCTTAGGCATCACTTGCCCTGGCCTGCGGGGTTTGACTAAAACTCAGGATGGAGTTCACCTGTTGAAAATGCAAGACACAAAGAAGGAGAGCAAGTCTCATTGATTAAACTCTCAAACTTTATTAGTCAGGGAGCAGCTTTTATAAGTCAGAGGGCAGGGGAGCATATTGCTATAGCAACCCAGCTGCAGGCTTTTCTCAAAACACAGGGAATTCCAGGCAGGGTCATAATGTCCTGCCACACAGGGTATCTTGCTCTGTCTTCAACTAGCTTTAGTCTAACTGCTGACTCACAACAGGGTCAGCTAGTTTCTGGTGAAAGGCAAGCTTTGGGAAAGACAAAGACTTAAAGGTGCAGACTTGGACAAGATGGCTGAACATTGGCCATATGGCCTATTGTCCCCAGGAATTTCTAGCAACTGAAATCCCAGTATACATCATACTATCCTTGTTCTTTATACAACATGTACTGAAGCTTTTATAACTAGACAATGTAACATTTGTATGGGGGGCGTACCCAGAACTTATAGTTGTTTATGCAGTTAGTATTCTACTTAGTATTTGAGCATATGTACTGAGGGTTTAACTTCTTGGCTATGCACCTCAACTCTTCCACAACCAAGCTCCATCAAATTTTTCAGCTGAAAGTTCTGCAGACAGCAGAGTTAAGTTCAGGAAACAAGACTGGGAGTCTGGAATGTGAATTTTCAGCAGGAGAAGCTTAAAATCCAATGAGTATGCCAGGACTCAGTAGACCTCTTGTGCTAAGCTTTTATTAGGAGCAACTATGTGCAAACATATTGTACAATAATTATACCACTTTTACAAGGACTAGAAGGAGTTGCTTAAAATAGATCACCAGGAAAAAAAGACAAGGAAGTATAGACAAGAAATATACAGGAACAGAAAAGAAAGTCACTCTTGGGCATATACCCAAAGTATGATCCAGCCTACCACAAGGACACTTGCTCAACTATGTTTTATTCATAATAGTCAGAAATTGGAACAAAATAAGATATCCCTCAACTGAAGAATGGATAAATAAAATGTGCTACATTTATACAATTGAGTGTTGCTCAGTCATTAAAGACAATGGCATCATGAAATTTGCAGGCAAATGGATGGAACTAGAAAAAAATAATCCTGAGCGAGTGAGGTAACCCAGACCCAGAAAGACAAACATGGTGTGTACTCACTTATAGGTGGATATTAGCTATAAAGTAAAGGATAATCACGCTATAATTCACAGGCTCAGAGAGGCTAAGTAACAAAGAGGGCTCTAGGGGGATGCATGAATCTCCTTAGGATGGGGAAATATAATAAATGTTATGGGTGGAATGGGCATGAAAAGGACAGAGGTGAGATAATCAGGTGGGAGTAAGATAGGATGGAGGGAAATAGTTTGGAGAGAAAAGGCTGGAATTGGCATGGATGGCATTTGGGGTGATGGTGTGGAAATTAGTGCCATGAAAACTTCTTGGAATCTATGAAGGTGATCCTAATGAGGAATCCTAGTCACCCCTATTTTCTAGTCTCTTTGGTGCAGGAAGGTAATCTTCAGGCTACCAAAAGAGAGACATGGACACCATCCCAGCCACAAGCCTTTGACCTACAATCTGTATGCAAAATATACCAGGGCAATGGTGGTACAAAACATGTGTGAATAGCTAACCAATGTCTGATTTTATCTAAGTCTTACACCACAAGATGAAACTCATATCCAACACTGTTTTGGTAACCAGGAACCAGGGACTAGTTAGCCCAGATATCTAGAGCAAAACTAAACACTGTTGATTTTTTAAAAATCAATAAAATTATTCCTAATAATATTCTACTATACTCATAGGACAATGCCTTATATAGTCATCATCAGAGAACTTCCTCCTACAGCAGATAGGAACAGATGCAGAGGACCATAGGCAGAAATTATGTGGAGAAAGAGTCTAAATTGGAGGTCTCCATAAAATCCCTCCCCTCACAAAGTGCTCTGGCCTTAACCATATCAAACCTGAAGTTTGAGCAGAAAAAACAGTATGATTCTTTTTAGTTTAAATTTATTAAATTAATTTCATTAAAAAATGATAGTGAGGTACATTTGGTAAAAAGCCAGGTTTTAATACCTAGTTCTCTACATGGGAAAAGAGAGCTTACAACGATTTGTTCAACACATCATTAAAGGGAGAAGCAGAATTTGAATCTAGATGTTTGGGTTAGAGTTTTACAGTAGGGTATGATTAACAATTAAACTACTATAGATCCAAATAGTTTTGCTTTCCCAGCCAAGCAAAACTATTTGTCAAAGTGAACATAATAACTGAATTTTTAGAAATTGAATTTAAATAATTGAATGTACTGGCTGGTTTTGTGTGTCAAGTTGACACAAGCTAGAGTCATCACAGAGAAAGGAGTCTCAGTTGAGGAAATGCCTCCATGAGATCCAGCTGTAAGGTGTTTTTAAAAAGTAAGCAATTGATGGGAGAGAGCCTAGCTTATTGTGGGTGGTGTCAGCTCTGGCCTGGTGGTCTTGGGTTCTATAAGAAAGCAAGCTGAGCAACCCATATTGAGCAAGCCAGTAAGCAGCACCCACCCACGGCTTTTGCATCAGCTCCTGCCTCCAGGTTCCAGCCCTGATTGAGCCCCTGCCCTGACTTCCTCCCATGATGGATTGTGATCTGTAAGTGTAAGCCAAATAAACCCTTTCCTCCCCAACCTGCTTTTTGGTCATGGTGTTTCGCTGAAGCAATAAAACCCTGACTAAGATGCCTCATTTCAATACAGCCACTTTTGTAACCCACTTCTATCCCAAAGGAGTGGGAGTGTTTGCTGTAGTTCATTCTCCTCATCATTCTCTCTCTCCCTCCCTCCCTCCCCCC
>CAJRSG010002229.1:0-33963 GCA_907169655.1 Acomys percivali | reverse complement strand
CTCTCTCTCTCTCTCTCTCTCTCTCTCTCTCTCTCTCTCCCTCTCTCCCCCTCTCCCCCTCTCCCTCTGTCACTGTCTCTCTCTGTCTCTCTGTCTCTGACTCTCTCCTCTTTCCCCTTTCCACCTTTCTCCCTCCCCAGTCTCCCTCACTCTGGTTTCACATGGCCCAAACAGGCATAAACCTTGCTTTGTAACCACAAGTGACCTTGGACTTCTGCCTGGCCTGTCTTTACTTCTCAAGGTCTGGGATTCATCTGGTTTATGTAATGCTAGAGATGGATCTCAGGCTTAATGTATGCTAGGCAAGCATTCTACCAACTGAGCTAGCTACATCTCCAGCTTTTATATTTCCTTGTTTTGGAACTAAACTTATATTGTAGAAATGGTTTGAAGCATCGATGTGAAATGGACCAAACTCCCCAAATGCAGTTATTAAGTTGGCATTAACTTATTGGTAGAGACCTTATTACATTTTTATACTTCTTTGGCTCTGCATATACTGTGTAGAAAAAAAGAGTGCCTCTCTTCATTCAGAAAAAAATGTTGCTTCTATGTAAACTAGTCCAGAGTAATCCAAGAAAGATCAAGGAAACACTAGGAGGGATCATCCAAACTTTGTCAGTGCTCTGGGAATAATAACCTGACCTGGGATTCTGGATTTCCTGTATAACTCCTTTCTTGGGACCCATTCTATTTATCTTCCTATTACTATCCCTTCAACTCCATCTTCTTAATTGCCTAACCCACTTTGTTTCCCAGACACTGTGCTCATTTATATATAACAAAACATCAAAGACATGTCCTTGGTATTCTTCTCCAGAATTTCTGATAGCAGAGATTGCTACAAGAGTCCAACAACTTTGTTTCTTTCCCAATCTATCCATAAGAACAATAATCAGGGCTCTGCCATTCTGTGAATCAAGAACAATCGTAATTGGCATTTCCAGAACTAAGGTAACTTACTGTCTTAGTTAGAGTTTCCTTTGCTGTAATGAAACACTATGACCAAAAAGCAAGTTGGGAAGGAAATGGTTTGTTTGGTTTATATTTCCACATCACAGTTTATCTCAGGAAAGGAGCTCAAACAGGTCAGGAATCTATAGACAGGAGCTGATGCAGAGACCATGAGGGGTGCTGCTTACTGGCTTGCTCCTCATGCCTTACTCAGCCTGCTTTCTTATAGAACCAGGACCACCAGCCCAGGGGTCATACCACCTACAATGGCCTGGGCCCTCACCTATCAATCACTAATTTTAAAAATGCCCTACAGGCTTGCCTACAGCCTGATTATATGGAGGCATTTTCTCAAATAATGTTCTCTCCTCTCAGATGACTCTAGCTGGTATCAAATTGACATAAAACTAGCCAGCACATTTTCTAATAGATTCTTGTCCCCCTTGACCTGATGATCCTTCACCAAGAACAATTTAGAATGAGTAAGGTATGTTCATCTGTCGCCTGACATTTTTTTACTCACCACTCCCTGATTATTCCAAGCAATGGCCAATCTTAGGTCAAGAAAGGAAGTTTTCAGTCCAAATATAGATTTTCTAGTCTGTAAGGAGAAAATGAGCTTTCTGTTTTCTCAAACTAGTGATCTCCATCACACAGATTTTCTTTCTTGGATTGAATTTATTCTGTTGTGCAGTTGTGTGGTTATTCATGCCCTTTTCTGTTTTTCCTCCTTTGCTGAACTTCCAGTGCTATGAGTTTCATTAGGGTTGATGAGAAGAACATGGGAACCTTACCAATTGGGTATACCATGAAGAAATTGTTTTTTTCTCCCCTAGCAACCATTAACTGGGAGGGGCTTAGTGATATTAATGGGCCCAATCTTCTGTGGTTCTCTTATTCAGGTAATCAAACTGTGAGTTTTAGTGCCACAGCAATGTAAAACCATGCATTTTATACAATATTAACTTTTTCCTCAATAATAAATTCTGAACAAAGAAAAAATGTCTATGGTTTTGAGTTTCTGATACTCATAACTGGAGGAGAACATGAAGAATTTTAAGGTTTTTTGTTTGTTTGTTTTTTGTTTTCTTGCTATGGGAATTCTAAGAACTTTTAATGTACATTTGAAGAGTTTATAATGAAAACTGTTCCTTAAGTATAATGAAAATAATATAAAAAGCACCCTCTGCTATAGAACTTAGTATTTTGGTTTCATAGGCACTAGGACTCCATAAACAAGCTTCAGAAGAGCTACTCCATGGTGAGCCCCAGGGTTCTGTAAGGAAAGACAGCAAACAAGCTTTTGCCACTAGCCAGCATTCACTGCTTCCAAAACTGCAGTGCTGATCCAATAGGATTGTTATACTGTACTCAATGGTATTTTTCCACTTGGTGGTCAAAGTTCCTGGAAGATAACCCACCTGCAAGAACTCCATTGGAATAAGAAGGTATTTTAGTGCCAGGCCCCTGAACCAGTAGCTAGACAAGTGGCGCTGCCAGTGTGAGACAGGGAGGAACACAGCCTTCCCAGACACTTTGGCTCCCTCTGGCTGGTGAGCCATTGCCTCCCACAGATATCAAGGGGTACAGCCTGAGTCAACTTCTTCAGGGATCTGTTTTGAATTCAGCCAGGAGAGGAAAGTGATCCCACAGCTGTTGTAGCCAGAAAAGGACACTGGTCCTATAGCTGCCTCAACAAGCCACGGCCTGCATGCCAGCAGACTGGCTCTGGAATTCAAAATGCTTCCATACAGCTTGACCTCTGTGCCCAGCCACTGGACCTTCAACCAGTACAAGCACTATTGACACTTCCAGCCTTCAAACTCCTTGGCCTGGCAGAGTATGGATGGCTCCTAGATTCAGCGACCTTGCTGAACCCAGGGCAACACTGCAGGTCTGTTCTAACCTCATACTCAGGCTGCATGGTCACATTGTCAACATCTGTCATGGGAAGCTTCAGATGCTTTCTCAGTCCTCTTCACATTCAGGGGACCAAGCCTTAAGCTTCGCTCTTAGAGCTACTACTGCCAGGTCTAGGTACAGTCTACCTTACTACCAGATTTAAAAAGCAGGTCTCAGATGCAACGTTTTACCATTCTTTTAACTAAAAGACACTGACTGCTCGCAGCAATTTCACCTGTGTCTCATGGTATCATAGGTCCAAGTTCAAGATTTTAAATTTCCTTTAGTTTGTCTTTTTAAAATGCTTCAGATTTTTTCCTGTTGCTATGCTATTATTATTGTATTAAGCGTTCAGAGCCTTGACATTAATCAGTGGAGCTCTGTCAAAAAGATCTGTAAGGCTTCCAGTTTTTTCCCCAAGCCTTTTCTATACTATAACACAAAAATGTATATCTGCTACCTTTTCTACAGTGTATATTCCACTGCAAATTGCAAACAATGGTGATGCTAACATGTCTAAAATTTATCTCCCTTTGTAAACTTAAACAGATTCTTGTAAGCTACAGAAAATCCACCTCTCAGGTCAAATGGAATCCAAATAAGTACTGTCAATCAACAGCCTAAGTTTGCCACCTGTTGCCTATTTCAGAGGTTGGGATTCCTTCCCCATTCTATGATTGCAAGATTTCTGCACCCAATACTAGGTGATTGATGGGTTCTCTCCTTCTTAGTTGGCATAAATGCTTCCCTTTGTTCTAGAGACTGCCAGCATCTCTCTGGTTCACCAGGAAGCACAGGTACCCCAACCTCAGTCTTCATGACTACAGCTGGTTCTTTTTGATGACCTTCAGTTAAGACCTTTCCATTTGGGTGAGATTCCTCTCTGGCACAGGTTTCCACGTCCCAATCCCGCTGCTAAAATCCTAGTGCTAGGTGAACTGTGTCTATGGGCTTGGCCTGTTCCTGTTCATGCTATGTTCTTGGTCTCTGACCAGCACTGATGAGATGTTGTAACAGATTGCACCAAGTTTTGAGTTAAATCTTATTCTGGGGACAGTTAGACAGTTCCTTGACTCCACCTCTCCATGGAAACAGTCTATTCTCTGTCCCTCCAGGCTGTCCTCTGGGATACCTTCTAGAGAATTTCAAATCTCTGTGCCCACAGTAAGGGCTGCTAAGCTTACACACCTCTGCATCCAAAGTTGAACAGATACAAAACAAGACCCTTTCAATTACTGCCAGCAACTGGGTAAATTGAAGGAGATTCCATATGTTCAAGCTTTTCTTCACCCTCAAACTTCCATCTCTGCTCACTCTCCTAAAAGTTTCAAATGTACACCTAAAAGACATTTTCTACATAACCTACTTAACTTTATCTTTTGCGTATAGTCAGATTTCCTGCCAGATTTCCTACACTTAAGACAGTGCCAAAGCAGCTGCCCATGTGTGTTTCAGTCCAACCTCAGAGATTGTGCCAGCTGGACCTGCATTGTTCCTTTTAGCCACAGATGTTCTCAGCAACAAACATGGACAGCAGCAAACATGACAGCGAATATGCTCTTTCTGGACTTGGCCAACATTTCAGCCTTTTGATGCCCTACTGTCACTCCAATGTCAGCAGGAAGCAGCCAAAGACTGCTTTATCCCTTATCCATTTATTATCAACAAAAAGCTGCAGTGGTGTGCTTCAGACGTGGGACAAGCAGCTCCAGATTCTCCCAGAACTCCTCAGTCCCTATCTGCTGCAGGACATGACTGACATGCCCTGAACTTTCCAGGGCAGGTCTTTTCCTTCCCCTTTACCATATAATCAAGACACTTTGTTGCTCTTGCTTTTTTTCTCTCTCTGCCCCCTCACTCTTTGCATGGCAGCCAAGAGCTGCTTCCAATGAACCTACATTTATATACTTTAACTTACCTTGCATAAAAAGCAATCCAAGGTCCTCATCTTTTTAATTATAGGAAAAGGAAGAAATGTTGGCATATAAGTGGCCTGCCTGTAGGTTGCTTAGCAACCTCTGACATCTTCACCTGCCACCACCAGTAGGGGCACAGGATAAAAAGGACAAAGTTCTCTCTCTCTCTCTCTCTCTCTCTCTCTCTCTCTCTCTCTCTCTCTCTCCCCTCCCTTCCTCCCTGGGGGAACCCCTCCCCATTTTGGTTCTTTCTCCATGCTTCTACAATAAATCTCTTCATATCAGATCTGTTGCATCTCACTCTATTTTTGAATTCTAACACTTATAATGTGCAGCGATAAAATGTATGCTTTGCTTCAAAAAATTGTGAAAATTAATACATTTTAAATATTTAATAATGTTTTATAAAGCCAGTTATAATTCAATATATGGCAAAAATTAACTCAAGGAAAGATTACAACATATAATACCAGCTCAAAAAAGTAATACATATAAGTTGTTATCTAAATATTTATTGAATGATCCACACATACTGAAAATGTAAATGAAATTTAAAATTCAATTTACTGACAGAAATGGCATGAATTAATTTACAATTTAGTTTACAATATATTTAAAAATAATTTGAGTGGAAATAATTTTTAAAACACCCAAGTCATTGGAAGGACTAAGTTTAAAATTCCATAATGAATTTTAATACTTTGTATGCACATTTTTAGATGTAATAGAAAAAAGAATGTTTAAAAAAATAAACTCTAAAAAATCCTGTAAAATAATCAAAATCATCTAATTTGACAGCATGTAAATATTTCATAGCCAGGTTCTAAAATTGAAAACTGTTTACTATTTATCATCTACATAAATCTAAAAATCAGTCAGTATTAGAAACAGATTATCAATGTTGCAATAACATTCATTAGATGTTTGTGTTGCTAACTGCAACCAGACAATACCTGTCATGTTTCAAAACTGCGTTATGTTTTATTTACGGTTTGTGCCTGTTAGGTTGTTGGAGTTTTTTGGTTTTTTGTTTGTTTGTTTGTTTTTTGTTTTTTGGGGTTTTTTTTGTCAATGTGACACAAACTGGGGTAATATAGGAAGAAGTTACTGCAGTTGGGGGATTGCTTCTCTCTGACGAGTTTGTGTTCAAGTCTGTGAGACATTTTCTTGATTGATGATTGGTGTAGGGTCACTGTGGGAGGTGTCACCCTAGAAAAGGTGGTCATGGGATATAAAAGGAAGTAAGTTGAGTGAGCTGTAGAGAGCAAGCCAATAGGCAGTGTTCTTCCTTAATTCTGCTTGAGTTCCTGCCCTGACTTCCCTTCATTATAAACTATAACCTGTAAGCCAAATAAATCTTTTTCTCTTACAATCTGGTTCTGTTCATGGTGTTTATTGCAGCAATAGAAGGAAAACCAGCACATTCTTCTACCCAAAGATCCCTGGGAATTAGATAATATCAAAATAGTTGGCTGTTCAACTTAAATTTGTGTTTGTTTAGGCCAAGCATGCTATAATACATAATATTAGATTTGTCAGCAAAGTGACTAATACAAAGCCTGGTTTGATAACAGCAAGACATTTAGAAAATCTGTATTAACTATCTAGATTTCTCTTATTCAACTTCTAATTATACAAACAATAGTGACATATCTAAAGAAAATGTGAGTTCAGTCATTGGGAAGGGGAATGGGGTGAAAACGGGAGGAAGGGAGGAATGGGAGGATGCACGGGATGGGATAGCAATTAACATGTAATATGAATAATTTTATTTTTCAATAAAAAATTGTATCATAAAAAAGAAAATGTGAGTTATAACATTAAAAATAGATATTTTTTACTTAATCAATAGTATTTTAAAGAATGAGGCCTGTCTTAGGATTTCTTTTTCTGTGAAGAGACACTATGAAAAGGAAAACATTTCATTGGGGCTAACTTTTAGTTTCATTATTGTCAATGATGAGAAGCATTACAGCATGCAGGCAGGCATGGTGAAAGTTCTAGATCTTGATCTGAAGGCTTAAAGAGACAACTAACTTGAGACCTCAAGTCTGCCTCTAGTCACAGATGGCCTCCAACAAGGCCATATCTCCTAAGCAGTGTCACTCCCTATGGGCCAGCATTCAAACACATGTGTAGGCTTAGATTTTTCAAAACCTACTTTATTTAGGGTTCTTAAACACTCCAACCTCACTTTTAACCCACTGACCAGAGGAAAGGGAGAAAGAATGTTAATAGGAAAAAGGGGTTGTGGACCTGTTCAGATGTAGTTCCTTGGGCCAATTCCACTCTGCCTTGTCAGGATACCAGCTGTATAGTCCAATAGATGACACCAAACAGCAACAGGAATCTGTAGCAGTGGCACGATCCAACAGAAACAGCAAGGCTCCACAAAATCAGTGAAAGTCAATGGAAGGGGCCAGGATCAGCCACAGTACCTTGAGAAGTTCTCTGGAATGTTTCTGTCAAATGAAGACCAGCAAAGACTAGCAAAGACCAGTGAAGAGTTGCACAGTGAAGCACTGTAGCAATGCAAAAAGTGCTGTCCCACTGTCTGTGGGGTTCTATTTATACCTTCCAAACATTACACACCCTCTCTGAAGGAGAGATAAACCTGTTTTTTTAGGATCCCAAATGAGGGATTGGAATGGTCTTGTGAGAGAACAGGTGAGGTTAATCCACTAGAAGACGGACCACCTTGATTGTTGCCAGCTGAAAGGATCCCCCGAACAGACTCTGGGAGGAGATATATAAATGAGCCCAAAACTGGAGGCAGGGCTTTTTGGAGACTTGGGATAGTTTTGGCTGTTCATACCTGCACTTTGAGATGCTCCTAGAGAAAACCGCTCGAGGGAAGGCTTCAGGGCTGCAGCTCCTACTGAGGTTCTCGGTTCTGGATTCTCTAGGTTCCAGCAGAAGAAACCCTGCTGATTGTGCCAGGAGAATAGTTCCTCGGAACTGATATCTTTACAGTTTTGTTGTTGTGTTCCTTAATCCTCTTTTCCTATTGTTTTGATTAGTCAGGTTATAAGTGATGTATGCTCGGTCACTAAGTTGTTAATAAAATATATTGGTTAAGAAAATTGAGCCTACAAGTGGTGCACAACGTGGGGCATGAGGGGTTCCACAGTTTCTAATGGTATGAGGGAAGATTCAGAATGTGAAGGCACAGAAATGCTGTTTCAGGGTATCAGCAAAGTGGCAACTACCATTGCAAAACTCTTTCCTGACTTATACTTAGAGGGAATTCTCTGTTTTTCATTGTTCTTTTATTGTATTTCATTCTTAGAAGGAGTAGAAGAAAGGCTAATAACATAGAAAAAAAGAAGGATCAGTAAATTCTATCTTTTTGGAAAAGATTGCAGATTTGACTGGACAGATGGAAAGACTGAGGAAAGAAAATGAAGGGATGGGAAAGCAAATAGAATTTTTGGTAACTGGGAGTGATGAAGGACAGAAAATAGAGAGATCAGAAAGCCAGAAAAAAACAGAACAGTCAATAAGCTCTATCCTTTTAGAAAGAATTACTGACTTGACTGAACAAATGGGCAAAATGCAGAAAAAACTGGAAGGACTGGAGAAGCAGAAGGCACCTTTGATTAAAAAGGGTAGAGAAGGTCAGAAACCAGAGGAAAAGGAAGGCAGACAGACCAAAAGGTCTTTGGAGGAAAATGTCCCAGTGGAGGACACCTACAGAGTTGCCCAAACACTTTCAGCTTTTCCAGGCACTGCAAGACATGTGCCAGCACAAAATGGTGCTGAGGGTTATGATGAAATGGCCTGGCATCCTGTAGAAATGATGGATTTAAAACATTTTAAGGAATCCGTTGTCAAATATAGTATGCAACTCGCCTTCATTAAACAAATGTTAGACAGCTGGGCCACTCAGAATAGACTTGTTCTCCAAGATTGGAAAATTTTAGTTTCAGCGGTATTGGAAGCAGCACAACAGTTACGGTGGTTATCATGGTGGTGAAAAGAGGCTGTAAGAATAGAACAAGAGGGAGATCCAAGATGGCAGCGAGCAGTGTGGACTGTGTTTGAAAGCTCTAGTGAACAATTCAGGGAATTGCACAGATTTCTGAGCCAAGAACACCGGGGTCCTGACACCACGGCAGCAGAAGTGCTCCACGGTTTGGAGGGACCAGGGTGTGGAGGACCTGCATGCCCTTGCACACAGGAGGAGCTTGGATTTTCTTGGATCTGAGCAGCAGCGGCAGAGGCAGCAGTAGCAGCAGTGGCACCAGGGGCACCAGCGGCACCAGCATCACCAGTGGCAGTGGCTGAGGTTTGCAGCTCAGAGCCTTCCGGTGGAGGCGATTGGTGGGGTGGCCAGTGGGAGTTGCTGCAGGAGAGAGGACTCTGGGCAAAATTTGGGTCATGCGGTGCCTTGAGACCCAAACTGGACTCGGCGGACAGTTTAGCCCCAGAGTCCCAGATTCAGCTCACTGTGCAGTGCCATGGAGACGCTGGCTCAGCTCAGAAAGCAATTCTGCCTGAGGCGCTAGCTCAGCTCAGCCACAATTCTCCTGCTGTGACGCAGGCTGGGCAGAGCGCTCAGTTCCACCCAAAGCACTAGCTCAGCTCAGCAAGCAGCTCTGCCCAAGACACTAGCTCAGCTAAGCGTGTAGTTCTGGGGCACTGACACAGGCTGAGGTCAGCACACAGATTCGGCCCAGAGTCCCTAGCTGAACTTGCCGGGAAGTTTGGGCCCAGAGACTCTAGCTGAAATTTGCGCACAGGCTCGGCGGCCCTAAGACTATGGCTGGACTCTCCACGCAGTTTAGGCCTGGAGTCCCGGGCTGAATTCAGCGTACAGTGTGGGTCCACAGTCCCTGGCTGAGCTGGTGCACAATTCTGCCCCAGAGACTCAGTTGGAGCTCGACATGCAGTTTGGGCCCAGAGTCCCTAACTGTGCTTGGCAGACAGATTGGGCCCAGAGACCCTAGCTGAGCTTTTGCCACAGTCCCGGCTCTAAGATTTGTGGGATACATTGAAAGCAGTGCTAAGAGGAAAATTCATAGCACTAAGTGCCTTTAAAAAGAAATTGGAAACATCGCACATAAGCAACTTAACAAAACAGCTGGAAGCCCTAGAAAAAAAAGAAGCAGAAACACCCAAAAGGAGTAGACGTCTGGAAATAATCAAACTCAGGGCTGAAATTAACAAATTAGAAACTAAGAAAACAGTCCAAAGAATCAACAAAACCAAAAGCTGCTTCTTTGAGAAAATCAATAAGATAGACAGACCGTTAGCCAAACAAACTAAAAGGCAGAGAGACAGTATTGAAATCAACAAAATCAGAAATGAAAAGGGAGACATAACAACAGACACTGAAGAAATCCAAAGAATCATAAGATCCTACTTTGAAGGCATAAATGCCACAAGATTTGAAAATCTAAGGGAAATGGACGATTTTATTGATCAATTTCACTTGCCAAAGTTGAGTGAAGAACAGATAAACAAGCTAAATAGTCCCATTTCCCCTACAGAAATAGAAGCAATTATTGATAGTCTCCCAACCAAAAAAGCCCAGGCCAGATGATTTCAGTGCAGAATTCTACCAGACCTTCAAGTGCGAGCTAATACCGATACTCTTCAAGCTACTCCAAAAGATAGAAAAGGATGGAACATTACCAAAATCATTGTATGAGGCCATAGTCACGTTGATACCTAAACATCACAAAGACTTAACAAAGAAAGAGAATTTCAGACCAATTTTTCTTATGAACATCGATGCGAAAATACTAAATAAAATACTTGCAAAACGAATCCAGGAACACATCAAAGATATCATTCATCATGACCAAGTAGGCTTCATTCCAGGCATGCAAGGATGGTTTAATATACGGAAATCCATCAATGTAATCCAACATATAAACAAACTGAAAATAAAAGAAAACCACATGATCATCTCTTTAGATGCAGAGAAAGCATTTGATAAAATCCAACACCCATTCATGTTTAAAGTTTTAGAGAGATCAGGGATACAGGGCACTTTCCTCAACATAATAAAGGCTATATACAGCAAGCCAATAGCCAAAATCAAAGTAAATGGTGAGATACTCAAGGAAATTCCTCTAAAATTGGGAACAAGGCAAGGCTGCCCACTCTCTCCATATCTCTTCAATATAGTACTCAGTGTTCTAGCCAGAGCAATAAGACAACAAATGGAGATCAAGGGTATCCAAATGGGAAAGGAGGAAGTCAAATTAACCCTATTTGCAGATGATATGATAGTGTACATAAGTGACCCTCAAAATTCCACCAGAGAACTCCTGCAGCTGATAAATACCTTAAGCAAATTGGCTGGATACAAAATTAACTCAAAAAAGTCTGTAGCCTTCCTATACACAAATGACAAGCTTGCAGAGGAAGAAATTAGGAAAGCCACACCCTTCACATTAGCCACAAGCCATATAAAATATCTAGGAGTTACTCTAACTAAGCAAGTGAAGGACTTGTTTGAAAAAAATTTCAAAACTCTGAAGAAAGAGATTGAAGATGACATGAGAAAATGGAATGATCTTCCTTGCTCATGGATTGGGAGAATTAACATAGTAAAAATGGCCATCCTACCAAAAGCAATCTACAGATTCAATGCAATCCCTATCGAAATACCTACACAATTTTTTAAAGACATTGAAAGTTCAATTCTGAACTTCATATGGAAAAACAAAAAACCCAGAATAGCTAAAACGATCTTGTACAATAAAAGGTGCTCCGGAGGAATCTCCATACCTGATCTCAAATTGTACTATAAAGCAATAGTACTTAAAACAGCATGGTACTGGCACAGCAACAGGCTGCTTGATCAGTGGAATCGAATTGAAGACCCAGATATGAATCCACACACATATGGTCACTTGATTTTTGACAAAGAAGCCAAATCCATTCAATGGAAAAAGGATAGCATCTTCAACAAATGGTGCTGGTCTAACTGGGTGTCTATGTGTAAAAAAATGCAACTGGACCCATATTTGTCACCTTGCACAAAACTCAAATCCAAGTGGATTAAAGACCTCAACATAAAACCAGAGACACTAAGTCACTTAGAAGAAAAAGTGGGGAAGAGCCTGGAACATATTGGCACAGAAGACAACTTCCTGAACAGAACACCAACAGCCCAGGCCTTAATGTCAGCAATTAATAAATGGGATCTCATGAGGCTGAGAAGCTTCTATAAGGCTGGAGACACTGTCAAGAGAACAAAGCGACAGCCTACAGATTGGGAAAAGATCTTCACCAACCCTACATCTGACAAAGGTCTAATGTCCAAAATATATAAAGAACTCAGGCAATTAAACACCACCAAACCAAAGAACCCAATTGAGAAATGGG
Organism: Acomys percivali; assembly: GCA_907169655.1. NCBI lineage: Eukaryota > Metazoa > Chordata > Mammalia > Rodentia > Muridae > Acomys > Acomys percivali. Next base: position 21,850 of record CAJRSG010002229.1, on the reverse strand, counting down.
GCTTGGAGCTAAACAGAGAATTCTCAACAGAGGAATATCAAATGGCTGAGAAACACTTAAAGAAATGCTCAACCTCCTTAGTCATCAGGGAAATGCAAATCAAAACAACTCTGAGATTCCATCTTACACCCATCAGAATGGCTAAGATCAATAATTCAACTGACACCACATGCTGGCGAGGATGTGGAGAGAGAAGAACACTCCTTCATTGCTGGTGGGAATGCAAACTAGTACAACCACTTTGGAAATCTATCTGGCGCTTTCTCAGAAAAATGGGAATAGGGCTTCCTCAAGACCCAGCTATTCCACTCCTTGGAATATACCCAGAAGATGCACTACCACACAACAGGGACTTATGCTCAACCATGTTCATAGCTGCCTTATTCATAATAGCCAGAACATGGAAACAACCTATGTGTCCCTCAGTAGAAGAATGGATAAAGAAACCGTGACACATTTACACTATGGAATACTACTCAGCTATTAAAAACAAGGAATTCCCGAAATTTGTGGACAAATGGATTGAACTAGAAATTATCATAATGAGTGAGTTCACCCAGAAGCAAAAAGAGTCAAATGGTATATACTCACTTATATTGAGACACTAGGCCAAGGGGTACTCCCCCATGATAAACTTTACCTACCAAGAAAGTGGGTCAGATGGGAGAAAATCCTATTGAGACTTTAGGGGTGAGAAGCTTGGAAGAATGAGGAAATAGAAGGATCCAGTGGGTCCTGAAAAAATACAGGCGGGTCTGGGCCCTCTAGTCCTCCTCAAACTATGGCACCAGCCAAGGAAAATATAGCAGTAAACTTCGAACCCCTACACAGTCTAACTGATGGACAGGACATTCTCCACCGTTAAGTGGAGAAGGGGATCTGACTTTCACACAAACTCTGGTGCCCCATATTGGACCATGTCCCTTGGATGGGGAGGCCTGGTGGCACTCAGAGGAAAGATAATAAGTCACCAAGAAGAGACTTGATACCCTAGGAGCATATACAGGGGGAGGAGGTCCCCCTCAGTCACAGACATAGGGGAAGGGAGTAGAGGGGGAAACGGGAGGGAGGAAAGAAAAGGAGGATACAAGGGATGGGCTAACAATTGAGATGTAATATGAATAAATAAATAAATTAATTAATTAATAAAAAAATCAAAAATTCAAGTAACACCACATGCTGGCGAGGATGTGGAGAGAGAGGAACACTCCTTCATTGCTGGTGGGAATGCAAACTAATACAGCCACTTTGGAAATCCATCTCAAAAAACTGGGAATAGGGCTTCCTCAAGACCCAGCCATTCCACTCCTTCGAATATACCCAAAAGATGTTCCAGCACACAACAAGAAACTTTGCTCAACCATGTTCATAGCAGTCTTATTCATAATAGCCAGAACCCAGAAACAGCCTAAGTGTCACTCAGTAGAAGAATGGATAAAGAAACTGTGGTACATATACACTATGGAATACTACTCAGCTATTAAAAACAAGGAATTCACGACATTTGTGGACAAATGGATTGAGCTCGAAATGATCGTAATGAGTGAGTTGACCCAGAAGCAGAAAGACTCAAACGTTATATACTCACTTATATCTGCATACTAGCCCAAGGGGCATGTCCCATGAAAGCCTTCACTTACCAGGAAACTGGGACAGAGTGGAGGGCATCCTATTGGGACTCTAGATGAGAGAAGCATGGGAGAATAGCAAAGTAGAAGGATCCAGAGGGTCCTAGAAATCTACAAGTAGAACATTATGATAGGCCGATTTGGGCCCAGGAGTCCCACTCAAACTAAGGCACCAGCCAAGGACAATACAGGAGGTAAAATTTAAACCCCTACCCTGATCTAGCCCATGGACAGGACAATCTCCACACTTGAGTGGAGAGAGGAATTTGACTTTCTCAAGTACTCTGGTGCCTCACATTTGACTATGTCCCCTGGAGGGGGAGACCTAGTGGCACTCAGAGGAAAGACAGCAGGTCACCGAGAAGAGACTTGATACCCTATGAGCATATACAGGGGGAGGTAATCCCTCTCAGGAACAGTCATAGGGGAGGGGAATAAGGGGAAAATGGGAGGGAGGGAAGAATGGGAGGATACAAGGCATGGGATAACCATTGAGATGTAACAAGAATAAATTAACAAATAAAAAAGCAAAAAATAACAATTAAATTAACAGTGTGGGTTGGTGAGATGGCTCAATAGGTAAGCATTTGCCAACAAACCTGGTGAGCTGTCTGTCTCTGGGACCCACATGGCGAAGGGAGAAAGCTGACTCCAGCAAGCTGTCCAGTTGTCCTCTGACCTCCATACACACACCATGGTATACATGTACACACACACACACACACACACACACACACACACACACACACATATTTGTTACCAACATTTAGAAGGCAGAAACATGAAGATCACAACTTCAAGGCCAGCCTGGACTACACAGAGGAAGACTATCTCAAAACACCAATATAAACAACAACAAAAAAGTAACAATTATGAGATTATTATCCAAAGAAAGCTTAATACGTAAAAAGCCGCAGACAGCAAAGACACACACTGTTAGTATGAGCATTTTATGAAAGGCAGTGAGGTATTCTGAACTGCCAGTCAGAGAAGCCAATAGGCAAGACTTCCAGCTGCCATCTATGAACTCTGTGACATCAGTCAGTTCTTACTTTCCCACTCCCCAGGCAGGGGGCATGGGGGCGGGATGGGGATATAGTAAACAGATTTGTTTTAGATATATACTATCCAGTAGAGGAAACCACTAGCCACACATGAATAATACAACTAGAAATGTAGCTGGAAAATTAAGATGTGTTTTAAGTGTAATATCTATATCAGGTTGCGGGGTTGGGTTTTTTTTTATTTTTTCTTTTGTTTTTGTTTTTGAGACAGTGTCTCAATGTGTATCCTCAGATGATCGGGTCTTTGTTATGTAGACTAGGCTGTCCTCCAACTACCAGGCTCTGGGATTAAAGGTCTGCACCATCACATCTGGCAAACATAACACTTTTTAAGACATTTTAATTTTAAAAATTAGGTTGTTTATATTTTACTGAGTGTGTACTGAAATAATTTTTAATATGCTATAAGTAAAATAGTTTCTAAAATTAAAAAAATAATAGAACAAGAAAATAGGACACAGGGAATAAATATTAATAGAGATCAATTGCTTGTGGAAGGACAATATACTAACTTAAGAGAACAAATTCAATCTGAAGATAGAGTGATTGAACAATGTCATTATGCAGCTTTGAGATCTTGGGAGCTGGTAGAGGAGCCTGGCAAAATAACTACTCTATTTACTAAAGTATTCCAAGGACCTCTGGATCCCTTTACAGAATTTTTGCAGAGATTAGGATCTGCTATGGATAGGGTGTTGCCAGATTCTGACACCAAACAGGTATTAAAACATATCATGGCTTATGAGAACGCTAATACTGAATGTAAGAGGGTGCTTAGACCATTAAATGAAAAAGGCGCTCCATTAGATGACTGGGTAAAAGAGATAGTTAATATTAACTCTCAGGAATATCAAAATAATCTTGTGGGACAAGCTTTAGCCAGAGAGCCCAGATATCATAATACTCGATGCTTCAATTGTGGTAAAATTGGTCATGTGCAAAAAAAACTGTAGAGATAAAAGGCGCAATAACCCAGGAGAAAACGTAACTCGTAGGAGAGAACAAGGAGGTTCTGGTTATGATGGAAATGAGGTACCAAGACTCCCAGGATACTGTAGTCGCTGTGGAAAAGGGAAACATTGGTCTCGGGATTGTCAGTCTAAGAGAGATGTGCAAGGCAGTATCTTGCAGACGGGAAACAGCAGGAAGGAGCCATCAGCTCGGGACCCCATAAACAATGCCAGCCAAATTCCTTTGGCCAGTCTAGAAGTGACAAACCCTCAGTAAATGGGAACTGAGTGTTACTGATCTAATGCATGCTACTGAAGGCAGTGCAGCCGTGGATCTGGCTTCAAATGTGTATCTTACCCTATCTCCCCAGGTTGAATAGTACAAATTAAGTACTGGTGTGTTCGGTCCTTTGCCTTCAGGCACAGTAGGAATGGTTCTGGAAAGAAGTGGGCTGACTTCTCATGGTTTTATTGTGCATCCCAGTATTATAGATGGAGATTCTAAGGAGGAAATAAAAATCATTGCATGTGTAAAAAAGGAGATGAAAATCAATACCGGGGATAGAATGCTCAACTCCTACTGTTTCCTTACATTAAGGGTAAAGCCGTTCCAGTAGAAAGGACTGGTGCGTTCAGAAGCACAGGGACACGTGTGTTCTGGCAAACAGTAATTAATGATCAGAGACCTAAGTTAATTATACACTTGAATGGTGTTAAAATAGAAGGCTTGGTCAACAGCGGAACTGATGTGTCAATCATTTGTCAGAAGTCTTGGCACCAAAATTGGCCACTTAAGAAGGTTTATAGAGAAATTGTAGGAATTGGTAAGATATCTCATATAAAACAAAGTGCGCAGTGGCTTGAGTGTGTGGGACCAGAAGGGCAGACAGGGAGGCTGAAACCCTATGTGGCTGACATTCCCACAAATCTATGGGGAAGAGATCTCTTACAACAATGGGGTAATCAGATTACTATTCCTGCAGATACAGAAATAAACAATGTTGAAACTATGGGTGAATTGGTAAGCACTTCCGGGGAAGAGATTAAGTGATCAGGGGCGACCACAGGCTATGCCCACTGACCAACCTCAGAACTCTTCAGGCTTAGAGTGTCAAAATTATAAGAGGGGCCACTGCTGAGATACCAACAGCCTTGCCACTAAAATGGATTTCAAACAGACTTGTATGGCAGAAGCAGTGGCCCTTAACAAAAGAAAAGTTGCAGGCGCTTCACTGTTCAGTGAAAGAGCAGCTGGAGGCTCAACACATCAAAGACTCTTCCAGGCCCTGGAATTCCCCTGTGTTTGTGATAAGAAAGAAATCAGGTGGATGGAGAATGATAACGGATTTAAGGGCCATATACAAGGTGATTCAACCCATGGGTTCGCTTCTACCTGGAATTCCTTTGCCTTCCTTGTTACCTAGGTCTTGGCATATAATAACAATTGATTTAAAAGATTGTTTTTTCACCATACCTCTACATGAGAAGGACAGGGAAAGGTTTGCTTTCTCAGTACCTACTCTGAAAAGTAGTGGTCCAATAAAGAGATATCATTGGAAGGTGCTTCCACAGAGAATGTTGAATAGCCCAACTTTATGCCAGTATTTTGTACAACAACCTTTAGAAATAATTCATTGACAGTTTCTTCAATCTATCATACACCATTACATGGATGATATTCTACTAGCTGATTCTGATCCTAGTGTTGTAGAAAAAATGTTTCAGGAGGCACAAAAAATTCTTCCAAGCTGGGGATTACAGATTGCTGTGGAAAAAAATACAAAAAGGAGATTCAATTACCTATTTAGGTTATAAAATAAATGAACAAAAAATTCGACCACAGAAGGTACAGATCCATAGAGATAAATTGCAAACTCTTACTGACTTTCAAAAATTATTGGGAGATATTAACTGGTTAAGGCCTACAATCCGGTTAGCTACCTATGAGTTAAATAACTTATTTCAAACATTACAAGGGTATTCAGATTTAACTTGTCCAAGGTGTCTAACCGCTGAGGCAGAAAAGGAGTTAATTCTGGTGGAGCAAAAACTTCAAAAGGCATATGTGGATAGAATTGATCCTGAACTTGGTTGCATTCTGGTTATTTTGCCTTCAAAACATTCTCCTACTGGGCTTCTTATGCAAAGGGAAGACAGAATCATAGAATGGATATTCCTGGCAAATAAACAAAGCAAAAAATTGAAAACATACATAGAGAAAATTTCTGAATTGATTACAAAGGGAAGAATAAAGTTGTGCCAACTGTCAGGGATGGACCTGGCAGAAATTGTAGTGCCTCTTACTGATTCTGAAATTATGTCATTATGGGTAATTAATAAAGATTGGCAAAAAGCTTGTAGCAACTCTTTGGGAGACACTAAAAATAGATACCCCAAAAGCAAACTATACAGTTTATAAAAAGAACTAATTGGATCCTTCCAAGTATTGTAAAGAGGTCACCAATCTCAGAGGCACCCACCTTCTTCACTGATGCTAATAAATCAGGTATGGCTGGTTATAAGTCTGATAAAATAGCTAAGGTGATTAAAAGTCCATTTACATCAGTCAAATATCAAAACTATATGCCATCCTTATGGTACTGTTAGATTTTCCTGAATCTCTTAATATAATTACTGACTCTCAATATGCTGAAAGAGTTGTTTTACATATAGAAACTGCTGAACTTACTCCTGTTAACACAGAATTGACTACATTATTTATAGAACTGCAACAGGTCATCCGAAGCAGAAATTATCCCTTGTATATTACTCATATTCGATCCCACACAGGTTTACCAGGTCCATTGGCACAAGGAAATGAAGAGATTGACAAATTATTGATAGGTAATGTATTCAAAGCCTTAAAATTTCATGAAAAACATCATGTCAATGGTAAGGGGTTGAAGAAAAGAGTATCACTTGGCAACAAGCCAGAGAAATAATTAATAAATGTCCTACATGTTCCTTATATAGTCAAATACCATTACCTGCTGGAATTAACTCTAGAGGTAACAAAAGGAATGAAATTTGGCAGATAGATGTGTTTCATTTAGCAGAATTTGGAAAAATGAGGTATGTGCATCATACTATTGATACCTATTCAGGTTTTCAATGGGCAACTACCTTAAGTTCTGAAAGGACTGACTGTGTGATTACTCATTTACTGGAAATAATGGCATTTATGGGAATACCTGCACAAATTAAGACTGACAATGCTCCTGCATATGTGTCCCTTAAGATGAAAAACTTCTTTATGTATTATAATATAAAACATGTTACTGGTATACCCCACCACCCCACAGGACAAGCAGTTGTGGAAAGAGCTAATCGTACCTTAAAAGAAATGCTTATTAAACAAAAGGGAAGGGTAAAGACACCCAGGGACCGATTAAATAATGCTTTGTTGACTCTAAGCTTTCTTAATGTTAATGATGAAGGGATGCCAGCTGTGGAGAGACATTGGGTGATAGAAAAACTGAGGAGCTGGGACAACCAATATTCTGCAAGGATTTGTCGAGTATGAAATGGAAACCTGCAATAGTTTTAAGATGGGTTCGTGGGTATGCATATGTTTCCACAGGGAGTGAAAAAAATATGGCTACCAACCAAACTAATAAAGATTAGCTCTGACCCTATAGCAAATGAATCATAAGAGCTACCTGGTTCTTATTGCTTGACATTGTTTCATAGAGCTTGGAGAACTAATGCCCTCTTCTGGTCTGTTGTTGTACATGCAGGTACAGACCTGTATTATTTGCAAAAAGCAAGACAAAGCTGAAGAGGAAGCAGGTAGCCTGGGTGATTGAACCCCAAAAGCATGCCTCTGACACCTCCAGCAAGTGGCCTCAACTGATCTTCCCTTGAAAAATTATATATGTACTAACATACCTATACTAATGATTTCAAAAGTTTGCTTACTTTCAGAGAAAAAACTGGACAATGATGAAGATCGAACTTCTGCCTCTGGCACTACTGCTTCCTCCAGAAATTGCATGCATATTAACAATAAAGTGGCTAGCCAAAAGGATTGATCCCAAAAAGACTAGACAAAAATAGATATAGCTAGCTTTTCCAGTGCTTGGCTAATATATTATTTTTCTAAGGGTATCAAAAAAGATGCTTTCCCCCCAAACAGCAAAAAGTAATTTTGAGAGAATGACACCCCCATTCCCAATAGGTGGAGTAGTGGTTTTTGGTGGGTTACCAATGTTCATTTTTGCCTAAGGGGGTTAGTTGCCATTAACAAAGTTTCATTTGGGGATTTCTTCTATCTTTCTCTCTTATCTTTCTATCCCATCTAATATTAAGGAAAAGGGGGGGGGAAGGAAGGACAGATATAGGTTTATAGAATGAAAAGTAGATTATTGAATCTACTAGCCTCAAATAATTTGCATTGGTATTCAAATATTTCACATTGGTATTGTAGATTGATAGAAATTTACGATCATTTTCATTTTTCAACTTTTGCTTTATGTAATATATATGTTATGTTAATGGAAACTTAAATTTTATATTGTATGTTGGTACTAATATAAGATCATTTTTTTTGACATTTATTTAATGTATTATACATTTACAACTTATTTGAAAAGGTGAAAAATAGCTGTTATAACTTGTTCAGGATGATTAGAAATAGAAATTGGTATTTGGTCACTTATAAATATTACTAGATACTAAATTACTTAATTCTAGAATAAGATTTAGTTAGATTTTTGTATATGTTTTCAAAGGAATAAGTAGATGATAGATAGATAGATGGTCTTCAAGCACTTCAGAGATCTACAAAAAATGGCATTAATAAAACTTAAACCACACATTGATCGCCACACCTTAATAGTGGGAGACATCAACACCTCTCTTTCACCAAAGGGTAGGTAAATGAAACAGAATCTAAACTGAGAAATAATGACACTAACAGGTGTCATGAATCAAATCAACCTAACATACATCTACAGAACTTATCACCCAAACACAAAAGATCATACCTTCTTCTCAGCACCTCATGGAACCTTCTCCAAAATTGGCCTGCCTCAATGGATACAATAATATTGAAATAACACCTTGTATCCTATCAGATCACCATGGACTAAAGCTGGACTTCAACAACAACAGAAATAACAAAAAGCCTATACACACATGGAAACTGAACAACTCTTTACTCAGTGATGACTGGGTCAGAGAAGAAATAAAGAAAGAAATTATGGATCCAAAAATTCAATGAAAATTAAGGAAAGGCATACCCAAATTTATGAGACTCATTGTAAGCAGTGCTAAGAGGAAAGTTCATAGCACTAAGTGCCTTCATAAAGAGATTGGAAACATCTCATACAGACAACTTAATGACATATCTAGAGGCCCTAGGAAAAAAGAAGCAGAAACTCCCAAGAGGAGTAGATAGTTAGAAAAAATCAAACTCATTGCTGAAATCAATAAATTAGAAATAAATAGAACAATTCAAAGGGTCAACAAACCAAGAGCTGGTTCTTTGAGAAAATCAATAAGATGAACCAATCCTTAGCCAAAGTAAAAGGCAGAGAGACACTATCCAAATCAACAAAATCAGAAATGAAAAGGGAGACATAGCAACAGACACTGAAGAAATCCAAAGGGTCATAAGATCCTACATCAAAGGCATATATGCCACAAAATTTGAAAATCTAAATGAAATGGACAATTTTTCTTGTTATATTCCACTTGCCAAAGTTGAATCAAGATCATGTAAACAAATTAAATAGCCCCATTTCTCCTACAGAAATAGAAGCAGGCATCAGAATTCTCCTAACCAAAAAAAGCCGAGGGCCAGATGCTTTCAGCACAGAATTCTACCAGACCTTCAAAGAATAGCTAATACCAATACTCTTCAAACTACTCCACAAAATAGAAATGGAGGGAACATCATCAAACTCATTATATGAAGCCACAGTCACCTTGATACCTAAATCTCACAAAGACTCAAAAAAGAACTTCAGACCAAGTTCTCTTATGAACATTGATGTAAAGATACTCAATAAAATACTTTCAAACTGAATCCAAGAACACATCAAAGATATCATTCACCATGACCAAGTAGGCTTCATTCCAGGGATGCATTGATGGTTCAACATATGAAAATCCATCAAAGTAATCCACAATATGAACAAACTGAAAGAAAAAAACATATCATCTCCTTAGATGCCAAAAAAGAATCTGACAAAATCCAATATTCATTTATGTTTACAGTTTTGGAGAGATCAGGGATATAAGGCACATATCTAAACATAATAAAGACTATATATAGCAAGCTAACAGCCAACATCAAGTTAAATGGAGAGAAGTTCAATGAAACCCACTAAAATCAGGGGCTAGACAAGGCTGCCCACTTTCTCCATATCTCTTCAATATAGTATTTGAAGCTAGCAATAAGACAACAAAAGGAGATCAAGTAGATCCACATTGGAAAGAAGGAAGTCAAAGTATCTCTATTCAAAGATCATATGATAGTGTACATAAGTGACCCCCAAAATTCCACCAGAGAACTCTTATAGCTGATAAACACCTTTAACAATGTGGCTGGATACTAAATCAACTAAAAAAAGTCAGTAGCCCTCCTGTATACAAATGAAAAATGGGCTGAGAAAGAAATTAGGGAAACTATACCATTAACAATAGCCACAAATAATATAAAGTATCTTGGTGTAACTCTAACCAAGCAAATGAAAGACTTATATGTATATATTCAAGTCTCTGAAGAGGTAAATTGAAGAATATATCAGAAGATGGAAGGATCTCCCTTGTTCATGGATCGAGAGAATCAACATAGTAAAAACGGTCATCCTAACAAAAGCACTTTGAAGATTCAATGCAATCCCTATCAAAATACCTACACACAAAAAAATAAATAAATAAAATAAAATAAAAATAAATAAATAAATAAAATAACTACACAATTATTTGCAGCCCATAAAATATCAATTATCAACTTCATATGAAAAAACAGAATATCTAAAATAATCCTGTATAATAAAAGATCTTCTGGAGGAATCTCCATCACTGATCTCAAGCTGTACTATACAGCAACAGTAATTATAATGGCATGGTACTGGCATAGAAACAGGCTGGTTGATCAATGGAATTGAATAAAAGACCCAGAAATAAACCCACATACCTATGGAAAATTGATTTTTGACAAAGGAGCCAAATCCATACAATGGACAAAAGATAACAACTTCAACAAATGGTTCTAGTCTAACTGGATGCCTACATATAGAAAAATGCAAGTTGATACATATTTATCAACCTGAAGAAATCTCAAGTCCAAGTGGATTAAAGCTCTCAACATAAAATCAGATACACTAAAGAAGGAAAAGTGGGGAAGAGCCTTGAACTCAATTGGCGTAGGAGACAACTTCTTGAACAGAACACCAATAGCCCAGGATCTAAGATCAACAATTAATAAATGGGACCTCTTGAAACTGAAAAGCTTCTGTAAAGCAAAGAACACTGTCAACAGAACAAAACAACAGCCTACAGACTGGGAGAAAATCTTCACCGACCCTACATCCGACAAAGGGATAATATCCAAAATATATAAAGAGCTGAAAAAAATTAAACTCCACCAAAACAAATAACCCAATTAAGAAACAGGGTTCATGGAACGGCATTTAAAGATGTTTTCATTCTTTTAAGGATTCTTTAACAATAAGACAGGTTAACTCCTGGCAACACACAGACTACCTCAAAGAAGATGATGAGCATCAATTAGCCTCCTAATGGAGATTGCTTTAAATGTGGCAATCCAGCCACTGGGAAAATGTCCTCATCTCAGCTACAGACAGAATTCTGCCTAAAATGGGCAAGCTTGGATGCAGGCAGAGTTGATAGTCAAACTCTGCCAAGACAGGGTAAGCAAGTCCTCAATAGTTCCTGCCTTACAAATATGTCTGTCAGCTATATTGGACCAGAAGGCTGAAGAATATTCTCCAACATTATAGAGAGTTTCGGGTGGCTTTCAGGCCACTGTCTCTTATCATTTTTTTTCACATTGGAAGCTACTAACCTGCACTTCCTGTGTACATGGGTAATTAATTTTATTCCTTCTCAAGTCTCTGATGGGGTTGAAGAACAGATAATTTAGTTTTACCATTAAGCTTAGTTGTTTAGGGGTTAAGATATTCTTAGGTCTGGATAGGTCTAGTAACTGTTTTAAGTTGCTAGAGATAAAATATATTAGACATTTATTTATATTCAAAATTTTAGACTCACCGAAATTAGAAATATGTTTTCTTCAAGGTTGCCAAATACAAATAGCCAAATCCTTATGAATGTAACATTAATATAATTCCTGATTGTTTTGTGGTGGTTCTTGCTTTATACAGTTTATTTTGCATATGTGTAATGATATAAATGTAAATGTAAAAATTTTTTTTAAAAGAAAGAGAAGAAGGGGCATGGAGGTAGAGAGGCAGAGAAGGAAGAAAGGAAAGACACAGATGATTAGATTATGTTTCCATCACAAGGTCTAAATAAAATACATACAGAATTTTTAAAAGCTGTAACACAGATTATTTATAAGAAAACAAAATAGCAAGAAAATAAAGAAAGAAACTGGGTCCTTATTCATCAGAGAAATACAAAGCAAAATGACTCTGAGATTCCATCTTACACCCATCAGAATGGCTAAGATAAAAACTCAAGTGACACCATATGCTGGCGAGGATGTGGAAAAAGGGGAACACTCCTCCATTGCTCTTGGAAGTGACAACTTGTACAACCACTCTGGAAATCAATCTGGTGCTTTCTCAGAAATTTGGGAATAGTGTTACCTCAAGACCCAGCTATACTACTCCTCGGCATACACCCAAAAGATGCTCCACCACATAAGGACATTTGCTTAACCATGCTCATAGCCGTCTTATTCAAAATAGCCAGAATCTGGGAACAACCTAGATGTCTCTCAGTTGAAGAATGGATAAACAAACTTTGGTACAATTACACAATGGAATACTACTCAGCCATGAAAAACAAGCAAATCTTGGCATTTGCAGGCAAATGGATGGAACTTAACTAGAAATGATCATCCTAAGTGAGTTAACCCAAACCCAGAAAGACACACACGGTACATACTCACTAATAAGTGGATATTAGCCCAACATAGATGTCCTCTGAGAGTCTCCACTCAGCGGGGGATTGGAACAGATAGTGTGACTTGTTGCTGGACTCCAGGTGAGAGTGGTATGGAAGAATGGAAAGATAGAATGACCCAGAGGGTCCAGGGGCCCCACAAGTAGACCATCAAGGCTGGTGGATCTGGACCCAGGGGCCTGCACACACTGCTGTACCAAGGACAATGCATGCAGTAAACCTAGATCCCCTAGTCAGATCTAGGCTATGGACAACTCATTCTCCATGGTTGTGTAGAGAGCAGGGAGTGACTCTGACATGAACTCTGGTGCCCCCTATTTGATCACTTCCCCTTGGTGGGGAGGCCTGGTGTCACTCAGAGGAAGGGGAAGCAGGCTAATGACATATATTTATATTTTGACTTTCCTTTTTAGGGTTATCTTCATCTCTCTAAAGCACATCCAGAATTAAGTCTTATTTAATCTCAGTTTTCTTCACACTCCTGCAGAATTTGGGTTCATATTCTTAGTCTAGCCCTAACATCCAGCATTGACCGAACATAAGTTTTACCAAATCTTGTGCACTCAACTTTGTGATCTTTCCTTATACTTTCCTCCTTGGGTATAACACACCAACTCTTTTCCCTATATAAATTAATTTCCTACCCCTCTTCTTTCCCTAAAACATTAATTTAATGTCTGAAAATATTTACTGTGAATTTTTTAGTATATGAATAAGTATGCCCTTTACAAAACTAAGATATGACTCACATCACTCATTTGCTATATTCTTAGTACCCTTTTACTCCACATAAATTGAGTTTTTCTGAGAATTCTGTTTGAAGCTTGCCTTTTCAAGTCAAACTTTTACCTAATCTGTAATCAAGTTAATAATGTGATGTGAGTTCATTTATAACAGTACTCACACTATTTACATACTGGGTACTCTACCTGTTTAGAATTAACCGACCTTTAAGAAAAACATAGTACCAACCTTACTACACTTTGGTCTCTGCAATGGTATAAACCTCCTGAAGCTCAGCTGAATGCACAGCTTTACTGTACCATATTCCCTATTTTTCTTTTGTGACACATTAATGCCCTTGTCTCAGGCCAAGGTGTGGTGTGGTGGTCCTATCTAAGAACAATTCTAAGAAAAGCAAGGTGTTGAAAGCAATGTACTCACCTAAAGACAAAATGATGAAGCAATGTGTAGGTATGGACTGATAACATTTGATTGTTTCTTTGTATACTATATGGAATAAATTTGGCCTCAAACCAACTTCTCCCTTGTGAAATCTAAAAAGACTGATTTGGACAAAACTTCTTTATTTCTTTTCAATGCAACATTTGCCACGCTGTTCAATAGAAAGAATGGCCTTTGTTTGAGAGAGCAGATCAGAACAGGGATCAGAATTCTTCTGAAGAAAGTAGGCCCAATCTGGAGAAAATAACACAAAGGGTCAACACCTTTTTTTTTTTTTCATTGTGCTGCCGAAATATACAATAGGATCCCACATGTAAAAACTGATTACAGTTGATATGAAGTGAAAAAATGGGGGAAAGGTGAAGAGGGCTCCAGATGGGGAGGAGGGAGGGAACTCAATACAGAAAGAGGAGGAGGGACAAGGGGTAAGTAACACCAAGGTTGTTTGATAAGGTCTCAAGGAATCATTTCATATTTACTTAAAACTATACACAATAAAATGTTTACATACACACATATGTGTGTAGGTGTTACTTTTTAAATTTATTTTTATTTTGGTTTCTTTTATCTCTCTTTCTATTCTCCACCCCAATCCCTTCCAACACCCCAACACCAGGTGGGAGAGAAAGAAGTTCAGTAGGGAGAGGGGACATAGTTTTCTTTAGCTATTTCCTGCAGTTTAGGGTCATTGGGTTCCTTGGGGCAAATCCAATCATCATTTCAGGATATCGCCAACTTCTTCTCATCCAGCTGCATCAACAGCAACCAGGAGCAGCAGGGGGAAGCACCAGCAGCTGCCTTCTTTCTCAGAGGCCCTTGTCTCTTTCTGGGTCTGGCATTTATTCCCACTGACAAAGATTATGTGCCCTCTCATGAGGCAGTTATCAGCTGTGGACAAACTGGAGTATCCCCTATATCCCACACCTGGGATTAAAACAAAAACATATTTATATATTACAAAACGAAAACTTCCATAACATATATGTATGTACACACACACACACACACACACACACACACACACACACTTACACACCTAAAGGAACTTACATAACTCTGGCTAACAATGTTCCCAACAAGAACCATAGAGTAAGATAATCCCCAGTATTGAGCAACAGAAACTTCCTTTCAAATGAGTAGTCAGGGTAGTCCAAGTGACTTCTGAACAATATAAATATTCATATAGCTCTTAGTTGCCTCTGAGGTTGAAAGTAAGCCTAAATACTGAAAATACCACACACTTAGGACACAGGACTCAGATGATTAGAGCTGAATCTAACCATAAAGCCTTCTTGCTGAGGTGTAGCTTCCATGATACCAGAAAATACTATGCAAGCTGTCAAGGGAGGGAAGTGGTAAATCATCTTACCAGGCAACAGTACCTATGAACTTCAGCAATGAGCAGCATCTGCAAAGCTGCAATAACTGGCACTCACATGTTAGAGGTAATCTACAACTGTCAAATTAGATTTAAGGCCCACTCAATGGGGAAGGGGGAAGGAATCATGCCTGGTCCTGGAAACCTATACACGTTTCTTGAGCTAGTGTTTCATGGATCTTACAAAGGGATCTTCTACCACCATTTTGCTAGGCCAGCATAATTCTTTATACTCATTCCTTATACTGATACATATAGCTACTACTTCTTATCAAAGAATCTTCTCTTTACATTAGATGGAGACCATCACAGGAAACCACAACTGAACCCAATGCATATATCAGTGGATCATGGGTGTGGCCAGCCTTGGTGGATATATCTACATTACAACTTCTGCATCTATGGCTCAGGGAACATCGCAGAAGAGGGGGCAGACGATTTTTAAGAACCAGAATCTCAGGAAGCCTTCTATGAAACATTCTGTCCTAGAAATGACTTCATAAACAAGATTGGAACAATGGCAACATCAAAAGACATACTAATGGGCCAGGGGGTATTTTCATGGGGTCTTGCCCCCAGAAAATGAACTACAAGCAACTAATGACTGCTGAAAGGGGAAGAATTAGCCTTTCTAAGACGAGCCGCCTCATTAACCAATCCCCTAATACCATATACACAAAAGAAACAAGAATGAATTCATCAGGTTGCATTTATATGTTTGTATGTATGTATGTATGTATGTATGTATGTATGTATATACACATGTATACATATATCTGTAGCATTAATAATCAAAGAAAAAGATGCCTCAACTTGAGAGTGGAAGAGGGGAACATGGGAAGGATTAGAGGAAAAGTAGCTGAGAGGAGCTGGAAATCAGAAAGGGAAGGAGAAAGGGATGTAATTATATTTAAATAAAAAATATGAAAAGTTCAAATGTTACTATAGGATCAGCAATTTATATTAAACAGTTATTTTAAAATTTTTTCTATCTATGAATGTTTGTATGCATGATGTATTGCAGCATATGTGTGTGTGTGCTGCCAGTGAAGGTCAGAAGAAGGGATCAGATTGCCTAGAACTGGAAATACCAGCAATTGTAAGGCAGCATGTGAATGCTGGGAACTGAATGCAGATACTCTGCAAGAACAGGAAATGAAAAACAACAACAACAACAACAAAAAAAAACCCAAAACAAAAAACCAGCAAGTACTTTTAACTGCTCCAGACCCAGAAAAAATATTTTTAAGAGCATGTGGGAAAGTGGAGAGGGAGTATCTGAGAGAAGTTGGGGGAGGGTGAAAGTATGATAAGAATATATTGTGAATTGTTTTCAATAAAAGACTGCTTTATAGATGTAGTTTTTTTGTTTTTGTTTTTGTTTTCTTTTGTTTTTGCCTAATTTGTTCTCTAACCCTCAGAAAGCAGTTTTCATTTTATTTTGCTTTGTTTGACACAAGGTCTTCAGTGTAGCACAGGCTGGCTTCGAAATCTTCACTTGAAGTGCTACAATTGCAGGGATATATCACACCCAATTATATTTTGCTTTTTAAAAAGTAGTAAAAAGAGGGACACTTCATTCTAATCAAGGGAACAGTTAATTAAGAGGACATTACTATCCTAAACATATATGCACCAAATTCTGGTGCACTCAATTTCACTAAAAATATACTACTGGGATAAAAGACACAGATTAACATCCATTCATCAATAGTAATTGACTTCAATACCTGACTTTTTCCAGTAGACAGGTCATGAACAAAAATTTAAAAAAAAATCCAACAGAATTAAATGACATCATATATCAAATAGACTTAGCAGATGTCTACTGAACATTCCATCTAAAAAACCAAAGAACACATATTCTACTCAGTAGCACACAAAAGCTCCTCTAAAACAGATCACATCCTGGGACATAAAACAAATCTTTGCAAGTTTAAAAAGACTGAAATAACTTCATGTATCCTATATGACCACAATGCAATAAAACTTAAAATTAACATTAAATAAATCCCTAGCAAATACACAAATTCATGGAGATCAAACAACTCATCATGGGCTAGTCTCCAATTATAAGTGAGTATCATATGGTGGGGGAGGAGGTCCCCTTCTGTCACAGGCCTAGGGGAGGGGAATAGGGTGAAAGAGGGAGGGAGGGAGGGAGGGAGGGGGAATGGGAAGATACAAGTGAAGGGATAACAATCAGGATGTAATTCAAATAAATTATTTAAAGAAAAAAAGAAAAAATTAGGATAAGATAAAAATAAGACTAAAAAAAAGTTTCTAGTTACTGTAAAAGCTGAAAACAAAAAACTCATTATGGAACGATGAATGACTCAAAGAAGAAAGCAAGAGAGAAATAAAAAAAAATTCTTGGGACTAAATGAAAATGAAAACACAACATAGCAAAACGTTTCCAACACACTGAAAGTTGTGCTCCTAGGGAAATATATAGTGCTATGCCTACATTAAAACACTTAAAAACTTAGAAAAAAGAACAAATCAAATCCAAGCCCAATAGAAGGCAAGAAATGACGAAAATAAAAGAAATTAATAAAATAAAACAATACAAAAAACCAACAAATCAAAGATCTGGTTCTATGAGAAGATACAAAAAAATTGGCATACCTTTGGCCAACTAACCAAAACTCAGGAAGAAAGGGCCCAAATTAACAAATCAAAAATGAAAGGAAAATGTTATAACAGATACTGAATAAATTTAGGATATTATAAGGGAGGATTTTAAAAATCTGCACTTCATGTGCAGGGAAACTTAAAAAAAAAAAAAGGATGGATTTCTAGATTCAGCCAAACAACCAAAATGAAACCAAGAAAATATCAACAACTTAAACAGACCCATAACAAAGGAGAGGTTGAAATATTAATAATAAGCCTTCAAAAAACCTAGAAAATATTTCTAGTGAATAATTCCAGCTATCTCATGGGCAACTAAAATACTGATGTATCAGCCTTAGCCTTAGTTTTTAATATAAATAATATTTTATTATCATAGGGGCTGGGTTATGTATTCTTAAAGTATCTTTCCGGATGATTGACCAGATCTGGAAGGTTTTGAAATACTCCCATTAGACCATCTATATCCATCCACTACTGCAAATACTTCTAGAACATTTTCAGTGGTGATTTAGAATCAAAGAATGAGTCTATTTCTGCACCCAAAATCAGATTTGGTGAGACTGATATTTCTAAGTCTCTGATACCCATAATATCATAATAGTGTATTATGCATAAAACCATCATCAGATAGGATTCTAGAAGCATTTTTCAACTACACCAAGCCTAGCCACTTGTAACAACTATGACTTTATGAAAATCACACAGAGTTCTTGGCATTTCATATTTTTCAAATGTAAAATGAGGACAATAACACCTATGAGGTATTTATGAGAATGCTGAACATCACAATGCAGCATGAGTATAGCATATCTTTCAGCTCTGAACATTGTAGAATGCCATACTGTGATGGTTAGTACTAGTTCTCAACTTCACAGAATCTAGGATCACCAGGAAGTTGGCCTCTGGGGTCCTTAGGGGATTATTTTGATTAGGTTAATTGATGTAGAAGTTCCATCTTGATTGTGGGTAGGGGTGCCATTTCTTGAGGAGAGGATTCTGGACTCTATAACTGGAGAAAGCAAGCATAGGATGAACATGTATTCATTTGTTGTTCCTGCTTGCATATGTAATATGATTGGATCCCTCAAGTCCCTGCTGCTGTATCTTCTCCAATATAATAGACAATAATATGGAACTCTGAGCAAAATTAAACCCTTTCTCCTCTAAACCAAAAAACAAAAACAAAACAAAAAACAACAAAAACAAAACAAAAAAAAACAGGAAAAAGAAGTAGAGGAAAAAACCCTGTGTTTCTCAAAAGCAATATACACATACAATTTAGTCCAATTTTACATTTCAATAATAACATATTTTGAGTGAGGTCTGTTAAGTTATATTTTTGTAAATACCCAAGTGGATTTGTTTGACACTAAATGATTACAAAAAGCTCCAAACAGACACCCAATATTCTAAACATTCTGTTTTACTAAATCCTTTTCTTTTCCAGAATAGAAATATGAAGCATTTCCTGAAAGATGACCTGATAATCTATCAAGTTTTATTTATACTATTTAAGACTTTCATTATTTAACAGTATAATGAAATTTGTGACAAAATAATAACATTAACATATTTTATATGATCAATAGCCTTAATAGGGACCTTTGAACACAACCATCCTATAAGGCATTTAGTTATTAACACAATTAAATTGGAAAAAATTTAATAGATCAAGAAGACTGAAGAAACACAAAAGGCAAAGGGGATAAAACTAAATCACGACTCATCATTTTTAAGATGTCAAATTTATGTGAACAACAGAAGTACAGTCATTATGTTTATAGTCACATGTCTGACTGTAATTACAGTCATTCCACCATCATGCTAGGACAATGGGATGGAGAGAAATTGTAAAGATAACAATATGTTTTTTATCATCAAAAATTAAAATTCATTCTTTGGGAATTGTACAGTCCATAGATAAAAATATTTTGTTATAGTCTTTAGTTGGAAGAAATTTAAAACAAAGTAATAGTTTAAAACACCTTTATGGTTATATATCTTAATAAATGCTTATAACGTATGTTTACCTCAGGCATCTGCATTCCTTGTAAAATAAAATAAAAATGTTTCTTTTAACTCATGTAAATGCATTTCTAAAACAGTCTTAAGAAACTTTTCAAAGTGCTAAGTGAATAATACTCTTGATGCTTGAACACACGAAAATTCTGAATGCTTATTTAAATTACAAATTAATGTGCACTTTTTACCTTTTCACTGACTAGGTTTAACCAATTGAAAAATTATAGCCAGTGCATAACGTACTTCAAAATGGCAAATTATATATTGCCAAGGTACTAGAAAAACTGTTTTCCTCAAGTATCCTCATGGAAACGGTGTTGAATTTGAGTGTTTCAAATCAACTATTTTCTACTATAAAACATGGTGAACAAATTTAAAGAGGTACTTGTGAACAGATCTTATAGAAAAAAAAATGTCCCCATTATTATCTGACTCCTGTAAACATATCTTGCAATCTGGATCCAGAAAATACCTTCTCAGTGGATACACAGACTGCAGTAATTATTATGACTAAAAGTTACATCATGTGAGAAAGGGGTGACCAAAAAGAAGTATCTAACTAGAGAAGAGAGTAGAGGCATTGCACAGACTGGTGTGCATGTAATATAGACTATAGTAAGCACTGGGGAGCAGAATAAGCAGAGGGAACAAGTATATACTTAGGCAGAACAAAAGAATTGCTCATAAATAAAAGGATCATGGAATTCAGAAGAGCAGAACAGGAGAGGTAGAAATATTTCCCCTTCGATTTGAAGTACAAATATAGAGATATTATATTTACTAAATGAATTCATTTACATGAGGAAAGTTTTAATATCAGTTGAAGTTCATACTCTCTCATCAAGATTATGATAATAAAATATATTAGATATGAAATTTCTATATAAATCACAAAATGCTATACTCATGTTAAAATTTTCAGTATTTCATCACAGAAAAACTCTCATTCTAGAGAGGGCTATGAAAGAGGGCCCCAAGATAGAGAAATTAACATTTCCTTCTGATCCATTCCCAAATTTTATTGGAATAGTAGAGTCAGGTCAAGAGCTGGTTTTGATCCAGAGCAGACATTAGTATCCTGGACAAATGGAACTGTTAATAATGTTATTAAGAACTCTGTAGAGAAAATTCCTCCACAACTTGTAGAATAAATTCCCATGTACAATTAATGCTCATAAACTTTTATTGGCTGGAAAAGTATGATATAAATGGTTGCTGACTTACGTACTCTAAGAATTAAAGAGGGAAAACAGGAAGGCAATAAACTAAAGAAGAGTCACATAAGTCAAAACATACATTTTCCCCTTCAACAATAATCCCAAGCATAAAAAATAAAATATGCATGAGAATAATGTACATTTCTGTCAACATTGTAAAACTAGCAAAGTAAGGCTTCGCAAGACTAAATGACTAATATAAGGCCACTTTTTCAATGTTAATGAGGCAATATTTTAGAATATTTTTGTAATATATCAAAGCCCTGACATTTGCCAAAACAAATTAAAACCACCTATAGAATGACAACACAAGAAGACTAATGAAAGAACAAACAACCAAAATTTTGACATTTTTACACTCAACTGATATTATGGCTATTGAGAAAATGAGGTAAGATTCATATTAAAAGTTAAAACACCAGTTTTTCTATCTCTGAGCATTTAATGTTCTAAGGGATCAAATCCCTTTTCATTACATTAGAATCATAGATAACACTATAAAATGCCTTTAAAAATTACACCAAAGGAGTACAAAGAATAGAAATACAATTTAAAGGAAATATAAACAATCTAGATAAAATGCCTACTTTTATAAATAAATGAATTAAGGCTCAGCTAGGTTAAGAGACTTGCTCACGGTCTGAGAACT
>CAJRSG010002220.1:0-14107 GCA_907169655.1 Acomys percivali | reverse complement strand
AAATTCAAACAGTACCTATCCACAAATCCAGCTTTACAGAAGGTACTAGAAGGAAAACTCCAAACCAAAGGGTCAAGCTACAACCAAAACTACTCTGGAAATAGGTAACTATACAATGACAAAAACACAACTACAAAAACACTCGACTGGAAACAACATCAAAATTAAGACTCTTAAGAGTCACTGGTCATTAATATCTCTCAACATCAATGGTCTCAATTCTCCAATAAAAAGACACAGACTAACTCAACGGGTCCATGAACAAGATCCAACGTTCTTCTGAATTCAAGAAACACATCTCACCCATAATGATAGGCATTACCTCAGGGTAAAGGTAGGAAAAAATATTCCAAGCAAATGGTCACAAGAAGCAAGCAGGCATAGCCATTCTAATATCGAACAAAATAGACTTTCAACCAAAATTAATCAAAAGGCATGAGGAAGGACACTTCATACTCATCCAAGGTAAAGTCAACCAAGATGACATCACAATTCTGAACATCTATGCTCCCAATACAAGGGCACCCACATTTGTAAAAGATCTGCTAAAAAAGCTTAAACCACACATCGATCCCCACACAATAAGAGTGGGAGACTTCAACACCCCACTCTCACTGAACAATAAGTCATTGAAACAAAAACTAAGCCGAGAAATAACATCATTAACCTATGCCATAGGTCAAATGGATCTAACAGATATCTATAGAACCTTTCACCCAAACAAGAAAGAATATACCTTCTTCTCTGCACCCCATGGAACCTTCTCCAAAATTGATCACATCGAAGGTCACAAAGCAGGACTCAACAGATACAAGAGGATTGAAATAATACCTTGTATCCTATCAGATCACCATGCTCTCAGGCTGCAATTCAACAACAACAGAAATGACAAAACGCCTACACGCACATGGAAACTAAACAACTCTCTGCTAAATGGCACATGGGTAAGGGAAGAAATAAAGAAAGAAATCAAGGAGTTTCTGAAATTCAATGAAAATGAGGGAACAACATACCCAAATTTGTGGGATACATTGAAAGCAGTGTTAAGAGGAAAATTCATAGCACTAAGTGCCTTTAAAAAGAAATTGGAAACATCGCACATAAGCAACTTAACAAAACAGCTGGAAGCCCTAGAAAAAAAAGAAGCAGAACCACCCAAAAGGAGTAGACGTCTGGAAATAATCAAACTCAGGGCTGAAATTAACAAATTAGAAACTAAGAAAACAGTCCAAAAAATCAACAAAACCAAGAGCTGGTTCTTTGAGAAAATCAACAAGATAGACTGACCGTTAGCCAAACTAACTAAAAGGCAGAGAGACAGTATTGACATCAACAAAATCAGAAATGAAAATGGAGACGTAACAACAGACACTGAAGAAATACAAAGAATCATAAGATCCTACTTTGAAGGCATATAGGCCACAAAATTTGTAAATCTAAGGGAAATGGATGATTTTCTTGATCAATTTCACTTGCCAAAGTTGAGTGAAGAACAGATAAACAAGCTAAATAGTCTCATTTCTTCTACAGAAATAGAAGCAATCATTGATAATCTCCCAAACAAAAAAAAAAGCCCAGGGCCAGATAGTTTCAGTGCAGTATTCTACCAGATCTTCAAGGGCGAGCTAATACCGATACTCTTCAAGCTACTCCAAAAGATAGAAATGGATGGAACATTACCAAATTCATTCTACGAGGCCATAGTCACATTGATACCTAAACCTCAAAAAGACTCAACAAAGAAAGAGAATTTCAGACCAATTTCTCCTATGAACATGGATGCAAAAATACTAAATAAAATACTTGCAAAACGAATACAAGAACACCTCAAAGACATCATTCATCATGACCAAGTAGGCTTCATTCCAGGCATGCAGGGATGGTTTAACATATGGAAATCCATCAATGTAATCCACCATATAAACAAACTGAAAATAAAAAACCACATGATCATCTCTTTAGATGCAGAGAAAGCATTTGATAAAATCCAACACCCATTCATGTTTAAAGTTTTAGAGAGATCGGGGATACAAGGCACTTTCCTCAACATAATAAAGGCTATATACAGCAAGCCAATAGCCAAAATCAAAGTAAATGGTGAGATACTCAAGGAAATTCCTCTAAAATTGGGAACAAGGCAAGGCTGCCCACTCTCTCCATATCTCTTCAATATAGTACTCGAAGTTCTAACCAGAGCAATAAGACAACAAAAGGAGTCCCAATAGGATATCCTCCCCTCTGTCCCAGTTTCCTGGTAAGGGAAGGCTTTCATGGGACATGCCCATTGGGCTAGTATGCAGATATAAGTGAGTATATACCATTTGAGTCTTTCTGCATCTGGGTTAACTCACTCATTATGATCATCTCTAGCTCAATCCATTTGTCCACAAATTTCGGGAATTCCTGTTTTTAATAGCTGAGTAGTATTCCATAGTGTGTATGTACCACAGTTTCTTTATCCATTCTTCTACTGAGGGTCACTGAGAAGAGACTTGATACCCTATGAGCATATACAAAGGGAGGTAATCCCTCTGATGAACAGTCATAGGGGAGGGGAATAAGGGGAAAATGGAAGGGAGGGGAGAATGGGAGGATACAAGGGATGGGATAACCATAGAGATGTAACAAGAATAAATTAATTTAAAAAAAGACAACAAAAGGAGATCAAGGGTATCCAAATGGGAAAGGAGGAAGTCAAATTATCCCTATTTGCAGAAGATATTATAGTGTACATAAGTGACCCTCAAAATTCCACCAGAGAACTCCTACAGCTGATAAACACTTTCAGCAAATTGGCTGGATACAAATTTAACTCCAAAAAGTCGGTGCCATTCCTATACACAAATGACAAGCTTGCAGAGGAAGAAATTAGGAAAACCACACCCTTCACATTAGCCAGAAGCAATATAAAATATTTAGGAGTTACTCTAACTAAGCAAGTGAAGGACTTGTTTGAAAAAAATTTCAAAACTCTGAAGAAAGAGATTGAAGATGACAGGAGAAGATGGAATGATCTTCCTTGCTCATGAATGAGGAGAATTAACATAGTAAAAATGGCTATCTTACCAAAAGCAATCTACCTAGCATTTCATTTCTGGATGTTTATTTCATATTTTTGAGAATTAGAAGCTCCTTAACTTATATATTTTCAATAAATAGCCAGAAGTCATTTTAATATAGTGTTCATTTAGCATAATTAGTGACAATAATATAATAACAATGATAATAACAAATTTCTTCCCTTGTGCTTATGACCTATCTAGCTACAGGTTCTTTAACCTGTCATAAATTTAGACCCAACAAGATAGGAAAGATGTTTATTTCAAATTTGAAAACTACAAATAGCCAAATCACTATGAATGTAACATTTAGATAACTCATGATTGTCTCATGTTTCTCCCTGCTATATGTAGTTCACTTTATTCATGTGTAATGAAGTAAATGCATATAAAAATAATAAGTAAATAACAATATCACCTGGTATGGATTCCATCTGATAAAATAGTCCCTAAATCTAATCAGAAAGTGGTTGGTTACTTCCATAAGGCTCATTTCATACTATAACAATTGAGGTGTAATTTGAATAAATTAAATAATAAAAAAACAAAAAACGACTCATTTCACTATTGTACAATTGCTAACCTAGTCAGTGATGTAGTTTTTCAAGAATCATAAATGGATAATATTGACAATTTCTTCTCTTTCACAAGAGTGCAGAGTACCTTCCAGCACTATAAAAACTAGCCTGAAGTGGTAAAGCATCTAGGTCATTACCATCTAGATTTCTCTATGTTTATAGCTTAAGAATTTGGTGTCTTCAACTATGAGATCTTTCAGTCAAGTTCTAAGGAGACAACCAAGAACAATGAAAAAACATATAGAACTTGGGGGCTTTATAGAAACTTACAAATCAACAACAAGAACAAAAACCAGGTGTTTCATTGCTGGTGCTGAGGTGTTTATTTGGTAGAATATTGTGTCTAGTAGAAGTACTGTCCCCTATGACAGGGTAGTTCCATTTACAATATGTATTTTAGGAAACTTTTTCAAAATGCATTTAGTGTAAATTATCTCTCCCCATACTTCATCCTCTCTCGTGTCCTCCCAATTTTAAATTAATGTTATCTTTAGTTATACTCACCTTATTATGAAATCAAAGAAGCATTTTCCTCTTATTAATTTGTTTTTTAATAATTTTATATATTATATTCTGGTGATAGTTTTGCCTTCCTAATCTCTTCCCACATCTTCTCTACCTACCCATCTATCCAATATCATGTCTCCTTTCTCTCTCTCTTTTTAAAACAAACAGGCAAATTAAAATATGAATAACAAAACATAGGAAAACAATGGGAAACACATGTATAAAGAAACATACACATACTTAGAACCCAATTTAGATTTTTTTATTTTAAAATTATCTACTTTGTTTAATTTTGCTCTGAAACACTACCCATTATGCTCAATTGTTCCTTTTAGATTATTATATACTAAACCTAAGAATTTTCAATGAATAATTTACATATTCAAACCACTTCATAACTCTGCTCTTTATGTGCCTTACATCAATTTTTAACTGTGAACTCACACATTTTAAGTGACTTTTAGGTAAGTCTCTGATGGTTTTGATTCACAGTAAACTTACTTGATGAACATTGGTTATTCATCTTAAATAACTATATAAAGAATTAGATGGTATTATTCCCTGTGGCTTAATTTTCATTTAAAATTAGTTTTCCCGATGTCAGTACAAGTGGTATTCAATGCGGTTGGTTAAGGTTCTCATAGGTCCTGTTAGTTTTGATAGAACTACAAATTAGAAAACAGAAGAATTTTCCCACTGCAAATCTTTGTGCCTTGCATCCTCCATGAATGCATAATTCACTTTGATTTAGCTATCATGTCTGTTTGGTTTACTCCGGTTTCCTTTGGGTGCTTTCTTATGCTGTCTTGAGATGAGATCTTGTGATTCCTTTTTAATTTTCTTTAGCCATGGAGGCTCCTGTTATATTTTTCCACCTATTTGTACTGGAGGAGATGGGGAGAGAGAGAGAGAGAGAGAGAGAGAGAGAGAGAGAGAGAGAGAGAGGATATGAAGCTCAGATTTATGACTCTGAGGTGAGGGTTTTGTGAATGGAGCATTCTTAACCAGAATGGATGCCTATGCCAAAATCTATAGAATGCATGATGTAATGAAACCATGTCTGAGAGAAAGCCCTGAATGTAGTGAAGAAGTTAAGGAAAATAAAAGGCCTGAAAATCCAGAGTCTTATGTAACAAAATGATCTCTTGGGAATCTTTCCAGCTAAGCCAAAAGGGATTTGTGTTTTAAATTAATTTTTATTTTTCTATGGTGCTGGGGATCAAGCAAAGGTCTCTGCTTGCTAAGCAAACACATTTTTCTGATTAAGCTGCCCCTGCTTACCTGAAGTCATTTTTAAATCAACCTCTTCTGCAAACATCTTCACAGTAACAAATATTCTACTGACATTTGGTCGTTACATAAGTTTTTTGTTTAAAAGTATTCCATGTGTTTCTTCAATAACTCCATGCACAGCTTTGATATACATTTTAATACTTACTCCTTTGTTTGCTTCTTGAACCTAACAGATATTTCTGTCTTAGAATCCATTGTTCCCTATTAAAACTCACTTGCTTATTTGGCTGTCTCCCTTTACTATGAGGCAGGCACCAAGGATTTACATATTTACCTTAAAATTTTATATCTGAAGCACAGAAAAATGGGATAAACTATAAAATGTCTCACATAAAAGCTAAGGCAGCAGACGCAGACCAGTGTGTAAATCTCATTAATTTGTCTAACAGACTTGAAACAGAGGATCCTGGTGGAAGCAAAAAGCCATATTCCAGTTTTTGGTTCTAATTTGATTACCTGCTACAAAATTCTCTTTGATTCAGGGGAATTTTTCACTGATTTCCAGAATATAGTGACGTGACAGTCTTAGAACTCTTACTGTCAAGGAGAATATTCTGTTGTTGGTGCAAGGAACTTAGTTTTTCCTCTTGCATAGAAGCCATATAGCTGAATGTAAATTCTCCTAGACAGGTGAAAAGCAAAACACTAGATGATGTAAAAATGATATCGCGGATTGACAAGTTTTCTGATTGCACAGTGTTCCAATGAAATCATTTTAAGCATCCTGCTAACATGTACTTGATTCCAGAATACTGGTGAAAAGCAGCTATAGGCACAGCAGCACTCTCGCTCTCTGCTGGTTGACTGTTAAATCTCAAAAAAAAAATGTGTTCATATTTCATATTGCTCCTTTTCTATTTTTTGCTTGTTTTTCCCTTATCAGATAAACTTAGATAATCAAAAATTTTCTTCTCATAAGGTAAGTCACACTAAAGTCCTACACAGCGAGTAGTTGAGGTGCATCACATTGGCTGTTCCCTCTTATTTTATACACATCCTCATTGGAGAGTTTCTTAGCAAGATGCATTTTACGTGTTTATGAAATGGTAGTTTTCTGACTTCACTGCCACATATGAAATACGTTATATCTAAAACAAACAGAATACAAACCTACCCATGCCTATCTTTTCACAAGTCTTTTTGTCCTGCATTTGATCTAACTCACATATATGAAATATGATATATAGATAAAAAACACATAAAAATAAAATGTCTAATATTTTTCCCAAATCCAGGGATATGTGTTTTTAACATCTGTGTGAGATTAGGAAAATATTCATCAAATAAATAAAGCTAGGGAAATATGAAGGGAAGCATTACAAACACGCAGATCTGAGTTTTTGATAACTGTCTTATTGTCATGCAGATATTTATTTTTCTATTTCCCTACTATGTGGTCATGCAGAAGAGAATAGAGCAGATTTGCCACCATTCTCCAGTTCTGTTTGCAAGGCCTTCCAGGTATTATCAGCCAATTGAGGAAGCTGACAGTTTTCATTTTGATTTGTGTTTTAATACTAAAATTCTAGTTCACCATCTCCCTCTTTGACAGGTTGACAGCTGTTTCCTTGTACTCCTAGTAATGGAGGATATGGAACCTGAGCCAGCCACCTTCTGTAACCAGGCTAGGCTCCCAGTGGTGGGACTGGGACAGCACCCACCGGCATAATCTGCTCTGCCTGCAAATGCACTGGTGCAATGGTCACTTAGATCTTGTAATAATGGATAAGCAATGACTGGTATAACCTGAGATCCACACTACAAGAGGGAACACGTGCCTTACACTGCCTAGATGGCCAAGATCTGGAAACTGATTGTCTCAGAGACCTAAGGTAGAACCAAACATGACTGAAGAAAAAGAAGCCAATGATCTAGTAATATTCTGCTACACTCATAGGATCAATGCCTAACCCAATTATCATCAGAGAGACTTTCTGCTGCAGCTGATGGGAGCAGATGCAGCTACTCAAGACAGACCTTAGGACGAGCTCAGGGATCTCCAGAGAAGAGGGGACAAAGGAGTGTAGGAGCTAGAGGGATCAATGACCCTGAGAGAACGCAGGCCACAGAATCAACTTAGTAGTTGGGCTCAGAGAGAATGAAGAGACAACCAGAGAGCCGGCATGGGTCTACACCAAGCCCTTGTGTTGTTCCTTCGCTTGAGATTTTGTTAGACTCCTAACAATGGAAGTGGGGCTGTTTCTAACACTTTAGCCTGCTGATGGGGCCTTTCCCTTCCTACTGGAGTGCCTCATCCAGCCTTGATTGAGGGTATATGCCTAATCCTAATGCATCTTGTTATGCTAAGTTTGGTTGCTTTCACTGGGAGGCCTTAGCTTTTCTGAAGGGAAACAGAGAAGCAGTGGATATGGGGAAGAAGGAAGGTTGGGGAAAGAACTGCAGGGAGGGGAGGCTACAGTTGGAATGTATTGTATTAATGAAGAATAAATAAGATAAATAAAACCAATTTCTTATCAGTCAGTTGGGGGTAGCAAAGCCAGAGGGTAGAATGTAGATTTTTGTGAAAAAAAAAATGCATTGTTGCTCCTTGGTAGGACCTTGGTGAGTCACTTGTGAAAAAGATTGCCAGCAAATTTTATATTAACTCTACAAAGACTGGAACATTAAATGAAAGATTGTCTGGCTAAATTTATAGAGAAACAGGCAGACTAATTCTTCTGTGGCAAAAGAAGTTGGGATGATTGGAGAGAGAGAAAGAATAACAATAAGAACTAATTATGAGAAAGCTTCTATTTATATCTCTCCTGATTATAAAGAGTGGTGTCCTTGAAGGTGAAAATGGGATTATGGGAATCTAAAAATGGGATAGAAGTGTCTGTCTCTATGGAGGCAGAGTACAGGTAATACCAGCTCCCTGTGCCTGGTGGTGGTGGCCTTGCACTTGGGACCCCTGTCCTTGCAATCCATGGGAAAGCAGTCTGCTCTAGCAGCACTGCTCCCCTTACAGACATGCTACAAAGCAACAAGGAAGAGAAGCATTATTTTATGTTTTTTTTCATGGGGATCAGTTAAGGAGCATCATGTGTCACTGCATTAAATAAATGGCTGTTCACCTCAGAACTACGTTCTCTTGTGCCCAAGTTCTAAATGTTCACAAATCACCATCTTGGCCTTCTCCAAGATGAGGTTTGGCCTTGATTTAACCTATTCAGATAGTGTATGTGTTGTCACATATTTTAAATCATTGACCCTGGTCATAGGGTATGTCCATTCTGGAGAAGTTCTGTGGCAAGACCTGTCTCTCTTTACCTTTGTCCACACAGATCTGGACTCACTGTTAGGATCCCTGAAGAAGACAGAGAAACTAGAAAATGCAGAGTAGAAAATTTCTGTTCTTCTATGAAGAAAGTCATGTCCTCAGATGAACACGGCAGATCCCTGCTCTTCCATGAACAAGGTCATTTCCTAAAATGGACTGTGGTAATAACTATGGTGGATGCTTATAATCCAAATAGGTTTTGCTTTCTATGCCATTATCCTAAATTATCTTTTAAAGTAACTCAAGTGAGAGATCGTTATTTTCTCAGTACCAAAAATCTCTTATTTCTCTTCATTAGGTATCTCAATAACTTTAAACTTATCCAGTAAGTAATTTCTCACTGAAAAATCCAAATCTAGTCTATATGATCCATAATTTGATGGCAGAAAACATCCTATTAAGATTTGTGAAATTATATTTTGTACATTAAAAATCCCATGTTTGTTTGTTTTTAATTATTTCATTATTTGAGACATGCAGGATGTTAGGATATATGTAAGACTGGCTTTAATTACCATCCCCCTGTCTTAGCCTTCCAAGTTGTGGGATTATAAAATTTACAACACCATACCAGACAAAAGTCAAATTTAAAGAGGCTGTTAAATTAAATGCTGTCCCTGGAACATTGAAATGCATGATAATATAATATTTTATAAAGACATGATTTGAGCTTCTCTAATTCCCTATAGCTAGCATTTGTTGTCCCTATTTACAGAGTTTCACACATTAGACAACTGCTAAGTCAAAAGAATGTAGGCAGACCAGCTAATTCATTAAAACATAATTAGAAATTTAAAAATGGCATTATATATTTTAGTTGTTACATATTCTCTCTCAAGAACAACATGATTTTAAGAGATTTTCATTATGATACAAACTATATTTGAAAATTTTAGAAAGTTTTTTTGCTATTATTTTTTTTAATTATTAATTTATTCTTGTTATATCTCAATGGTTATCCCATCCCTTGTATCCTCCCATTCTTCCCTCCCTCCCATTTTCCCCTTATTCCCCTCCCCTATGACTGTTCCTGAGGGGGATTACCTCCCCCTGTATATGCTCATAGGGTATCAAGTCTCTTCTCGGTGACCTGCTGTCCTTCCTCTGAGTGCCACCAGGTCTCCCCCTCCAGGGGACATAGTCAAATGTGAGGCACCAGAGTACGTGAGAAAGTCATATCCCATTCTCCACTCAAGTGTGGAGACTGTTCTGACCATTGGCTAGATCTGGGCAGGGGTTTAAATTTTACCGCCTGTATTGTCCTTGGCTGGTGCCTTAGTTTGAGCGGGACCCCGGGGCCCAAATCTGCCGAAAATGTTCTATGACATTTACAATGGCAAAGGTCTTAGTTGCCTCCATAACAATCAACTGTAAATATCTACTTCCTCTAATAGTTATTTATATAATAAATACATTCTATTACCGACACTAAAGAATGTTTAGTCTCACTGAGTTTTTAAGGTTACCAAAATCAAACAAATATTTCCTTATTAACTGATGTCTTTCTTTTTTTTTTTTCTTTTTTCTTTTTTTTTTTTTTACTGTGATGGTCTTTTATGTCAGTTTAGTGCTTATCAAAACTAGTAGGTCCTGATAAGTGGTTATGTGAATTTCTATACACCTAAAATTGTGACAATTGATCATTCTTAAGTGAACCAAGGAAATCAATGTTAATGATATAACATGCTAAACTATAGACAACCAGGCTGTCTTTGTGGTAGTTTTTGCTGTTAATTAGAGAAGAAAAAGGGTTGACTTTTCCAGAGATTGTCAGATCTCTTCTTTTCCTTTAATTCTTTCCCTCCTTACTCCTAATCCTCATCTTTTCCTTCTCTTTTTATTGACAACCATTTGAGAGTAAAGAGATAATTTTAAAAACTAAAAAATTCACTTGTTGCAATAAAAGAAATTTATTTCGAATTCAACCTGGCTGATTCCAGCTCCCTTGTGTCCCACAGTGTGGTATCTATGTGTTTAAGATGGATGCTGCTGTGGGCAGGTGAAGCAAGTCAACTCACTATACAGCTACCTGCAGTGCTGCAGAGGACATGTGTGAATGGAATGAAAAGATATCTGTTCCCTAAAAACACCTTAAAGTCAATTGTGATCATAGAACCCCGAGAAAACAATCCAGCAGTTGTCATTTGCACCTTGAAGGCAAGCAGAAAATAAAACAGGCCATTGCTACTGTGTCCAGTGGAGAATTAAAAGAATGAATTCCCAGCCCTGTAGGATGCAGAGTGACCAACTCCAGAAATGCGTATCTGGGGTGAGGACTGCTGTCTCACAGTCACAGAAGAACTTATTTATAGTGGTACAAACTGGATGCCCAGGATGGCAGGGGGCAAGGTCAAGTTGGCTTTTGCTACAGTCCCTTTCAATATTAATTATGTTGGAAATACTCTCCTCACCCATTATTAAGAAAAATCCTGAGGTACAGCTTATAGTCCAAAGCTAAAACAACAGTTGTCACTTGGAAAAGGAGGAGTGCAGTTTCTGAGAAAGATTCAGAAGGTATATATGATATCAATGCAAGCATATTGAACATAAATATATGTGTTTGTAGAAATTTACTATCTACAATCAGAAAGTTTGAAAAGAAGACAAGCCTGCTTATACTTAGTATTTAGAAAATGAATATTTTTGTTAAAATTCCACTTTTTAAATCAGTTGATATTTATTTATTTGACAAAATGTTTATTTGTTACCCAGATTGAACTCAAAAGTCTCCTTTGATATTTCAAGTACTAGGATTAAAGATGTATATCCTTGCCCAACTAAGTTTTTCTTTTATGTGAAATCTGCCACATCTATTATAAATATTTCCTATTTATATTAACATCTAAGAATATTATAAAAATATCTCTCATCTACACATTTGTCTATCATGTATCTGTCTCTGTTATCTATCTGTCTGTCTCTGTCTTTTATTTACCTGTCTATCATCCATCTACCTAGCTTTAGGAGTCTATCTAAGTAAACACACAGAAGTTCATACTTTAAATAATAAAATAATTATTATAAAAACAAACATTGAATGAGATGAGAGTCTACACATGCTGATCTGCCAACTGATTATTCTCAGAAGCAGTCTACATGTATATCTGCCTACCTCAACCTCTCATCACATCTTAATTACAATTAGCTTTTATTCCTGTCCTACTTCTCTCCAAGCATTAAATTGATGAATACCAATGGTGCTATGGAACATTATTACCAAACCAGTAGAAAATTATTTTACTCTTTCTATAGTATGGTTTACCATATTTAATTTTGAAATATGCCACATACTAAGTGCCTTTCATGGGTATCATGGTTAAATTTACACAGCATGTAATTTATATTTAAACATGATCATATATAACTTACAGAAAAATGCTCAAAAGAAGATTTTTTTTGGGTATTTTGTGAATAGTCTAATGAAAATTCTTTATTGTTATATATTTATTAAAGTCCACAGAATAAAATAATTCATTCTTGGAACACTTCACCTGTTTTTTTGCTTGTTTGTTTTGTTTTTGTTTTTTTACTAGACTGAGGTAGTTAACCCAATCTGTTTTCTCAATCTATTTCCTACTTAGGTCTGTGAAGATCATCTATGTCTGCTTGACCTGTGGAAATAGACTGTTCATTTTGGGAGCCATTTATAAGAAGCTATAGGAATTTTGTTGATTCTACTTTAAATGTTTTTTATTTTAATTAGGGATAGTATTTTTAAAAATTTACATTATATTTTTATAGCTATGACAGAAATTTCCATCTATCTGGACTGTTATTCCCCTTTAATTTAGCTTTTTTTTTTAATGTTATGCCTTAGACATTTTTTCACAAATTATGGGTAACGATGTTTAGTTACCTACAGCCCATAATCCATTTACATATACCTGTTGACTTCAGTGTCCCACCAGACACTGCATTGCGTTCTGAAGCTTATCTGTGCCTCATAAGTGTCTCTGTTTCAGATTGCACGGATGGCCTTAAGAGACCTGATCAGGTAAGTACAAAATGTCTTTACACTGCAAATTTTTCTGGTATTAACCATAGAATTTTAGTTTTGTGAGTTCTGTGGAAGAAAACTGCAGTTAAATGTCATTTTTAACACATCACGATGGTCAGCAGAGCCAGCACAACTGACACTGCCAGTGCTGAGCTTGACCACTATCAAGGAAAGGGCATCTTATTTCTCCCTTTGGAGTTATGCCCTCTGCGAGTTGAATTTTACAGGTGATGTGCTGTTTATTCCACACTTGCAGAGTGTGGTGCAGAAGATTCACTTAAACTACTAGATTTCCTTCAGCAAAGGAAATGTGTCTCTTCTCGAAGCATATTTATTAAATCATTAACTCACATCTGGGTAGATATATATTTACATTTCAAATTACTACAGTTTGGATCACTGATAAACTTTTTTAAAATCTACTTTGGTGCCCCTTTCTTATAGTGACATTCTGTTTTGCTTATTTTGCAGGACTTTGTTAATACCCACAGTTACAGGCTGCTTCATTTTCACCTTGTATGTCTTATTCTTACTCCAAGGCAACTTCTCTCCATTATCCTAGTATCTTGGATATTGCTTTCATGTATGAATAATATTTGCCTATTAATCATTCAAAATTTAATTTATTTGCATATTTCGTCTATATCTGGCCTTCTTCTTAGAGAGAGAAAGTTTTTGTCAATTTTGTCTTTTATCTATGGGACCACAATTCTTATTTTATTTTTATATAATCTTTGGTTCATGGAGTTAAGAAACTAAAACATGTACAGTAGACATGTTGATTGCTATGTGGGTAAATAGGCTTCAAGGGCTGAATGAGCCAATGGAGAAAATAACACATTTGCACACACAAAACTGCATACATAGCATATGTATTTGTACTTATTCATGTAAACATAGGCATCTGCATCACAGCAAAGATGGATTCATCCTGCCAGCTCAAATTCTAAATCATCATCATAGGAGCAACCCGACCTTCTCCTACTGACTAATGAGTAAATTTGTATTCCAACAATGAAAATCTGGTCCACATCATCTGTAATAAATTTGGTTAATTGCTCAGTTCTTTATGCATCAAAGTGCCATCATATTTATTAATTTATACCCATATGGAGTGGATGTGATAATTCTAACTGTATTCATTTTGAAAACACCTCTGGTGATTCAAACTTGCTGGAACCTTCAACTTCCCCTCATATAAAGTCATAGTTTTGATCTTGTTACTTTTGCTTTTCAACTATTTCACTTTTCATCTCTCTCTGTCTCTGTCTGTCTTTCTGTTTCTCTCTCTCTCTCTCTCTCTCTCTCTCTGTGTGTGTGTGTGTGTGTGTGTGTGTGTGTGTGTGTGTGTGTGTATGAGACAGAGACACACAGACAGAGACAGAGATAGAGA
>CAJRSG010002216.1:0-12900 GCA_907169655.1 Acomys percivali | reverse complement strand
AGATTGGCTAACGGTTTGTCTATCTTGTTAATTTTCTCAAAGAACCATCTCTTGATTTTGTTGATTCTTTAGATTGTTCTCTTTGTTTCTAATTCATTGATTTCAGCCCTGAGTTTGATTATTTCTAGACATCTACTCCTCTTGGGTGTTTCTGCTTTTTTTTTCTAGACCTTCCAGATGTGTTGTTAAGTTGTTTATGTGGGATGATTCCATTTTCTTTTTAAAGGCACTTAGTGCTATGAATTTTCCTCTTTGCACTGCTTTCAATGTGTCCTACAAATTTGGGTATGTTGTTCGATCATTTTCATTGAATTTCAGGAAGTCTTTTATTTCTTCCCTTATTTCTTTCATGACCCATGTGTCATTAAGTAGAAAGCTGTTTAGTTTCCTCGTGTTAGTATGCTTTTTGTTATTTCTGTTGTTGTTGAAGTCCAGCCTTAGACTACGAGGATCTGATAAGTACAAGGTATTATTTCAATCTTCTTGTATCTGTTGAGGTTTGCTTCGTGACCTACTATGTGATCAATTTTAGAGAATGTTCCATGGGGTGCTGAGAAAAAGGTATACTCCTTTGCGTTTGTGTGGAAAGTTCTGTAGATATGTGTTGGATCATTTTGATTCATGACATTGGTTAATGAGGTTATTTCTCGGCTTAATTTTTTAATCAAAGACATATCCTTGAGTGAAAGTGGGGATTTGAAGACTTCCACTATTATTGTGTGGGTATTGATGAGTGGGGCAAGCTTTGTTAATAACTCTTTTACAAATGAGGGAGCCCTTGTATTAGGAGCACAGATGTTCACAATCATGATGTCTTCTTGGTTGACTTTACCTTTGACGAGTACAAAGTATCCATCCTCATTTCTTTTGATTAATTTTGGTTGAAAGTCTATTTTATTAGATATAAGAATGGCTACCGCAGCTTGTTTCTTGTGACCGTTTGCTTGGAATTTTTCCCCCAATCTTTTACTCTAAGGTTATATCATTCCTTGTGGTTAAGATGTGTTTCTTGAATGCAGAAGAATGTTGGGTCGTGTTTATGCATCCACTTCATTAGTCTGTGTCTTTTTATTGGAGAATTGAGACCACTGACGTTGAGAGATATTAATGTCCAGTGATTGGTAAGTCCCTTCATTTTTGGTATTTGTAACAATCAAGATTTTGTGAGGTTTTGATTTTTCAATGGTGGAATTACCTATTTCCTATGTAGTTTTGGTTGTAGTTTGACCAGTTGGGGTGGAGTTTTCCTTCTATTAACTTCTGTAAATCTGGAAATGTGGCTAGGTACTGTTTGAATTTGTTTTTGTCATGGAATATCTTGTCTTCTCCATCAATGGTTATTTATAATTTTGTTGGAGATAATAGTCTTGCGTGGTATCTGTGTTCTCTTAGGGTTTGCAGAACCCCTGTCCAGGCCCTTCTGGCTTTCATGGTCTCTGCTGAGAAGTCAGGAGTAATTCTGATTGTTTTGCCTTCATATGTTACTCGGCCTTTTTCTCTTGATGCTTTTAATATTTTTCCTTTTTCTGTATATTTTGTGTTGTTATTATTATGTGGCAGGACAATTTTCTTTTCAAGTCTATTCTATTTGGTGTTCTGTAGGCCTCTTTTATGCTCGTATTATTCTCCTTCTTCAAATTGGGGAAATTTTCTTCCATTATTCCATTAAAGATATTTTCTGGACTGTGGAGTCGGTGGCCTTCTCTTTCCTCTATCTCTATTATTAACAAATTTCATATTTTCATGTTGTCTTTTATTTCATGAATGCTCTGTGTCAGGAACTTTTCAGATTTAGCATTTTGATGGATGGTTGTTTCCAGTTCTGGAATTGAATCTTCAAGTCCCGATATTCGTTCTTCCATTTCCTGCAATTTGTTAGATAAGGCTACATCTGAGATGCTTGCTTTCTTCTCTGATGCCTCTTGATTGTGTTTTTCTTCTGTGTGTTTCTGTATCACAGCTTCCATTTTTATCTTCATGTCTTGGACTGTTTTAATGATTTCCTTCATCTGGATATTTATATTTTTCTGAAATTCATCAAGTGCCTCTTTATATGACTCTTTTAACTCTTCAGCCCTCTTGTTTGCCTCCTCCTGCATTTGTTTACAGATTTTATTTGTTTCTTCCATTATCATCTTCTTTACTAAGGACTTGAGGTCATTTTCGTGACTATCCATTGCTGTTAGGTTCTCCAGGTTGTTTTCATTGGGAAAGGTGGGATCCGGAGATGCCAAACTGTTTTGGTTTTTGTTAGCGTTCTTTTGCTCTCCTCTTGTCATTTTGATGGTTCTGATGTTGAAAGATATTTTGTAGTGATCGTCATTGTTTGAGAGTGGTTAATTGATGACTGATTATAGGTCAGGTGCTCTTGCCTTTGGGGATCAGGGAGTATTTCCGTGGAACAGGTAGGTGATCCAGTTTCCCTCCTGGTAATTTTCCTCTGCACTTTGGGCCCCAGGCTGAGTCAGCCAAAGTAGATTTCCGTTTGGACTTTATTGCTGTAATTCAGATCAGCAGTTTTGGGACCTAGACCAAGGTCCGCCCACAAATGTTCTGGTTGTGTAGGTTGATCCCTGCTGCCTGTCCTTCCTGTGGCTTTGTAGTCAAGACCCCAGGTAAATCAGATCTTCTAGAGGTGTAGCTGTCTTGTAGGTATGTCTCTATACCCCGTAGAGGTGTTCAACCTCTTCCATAACTATGTGCCTGGAAAGACCAAGGCTGCTCTGGGTCAGAAATTAGATACTGTAAGGAAGACCCATGTTTTGTCTCCTGTTAATGTAAGAGTGCCTGGCTTTCTCAGGCCAAGAGCCCCAGGAAGGCTCTCTCGTTCAAGGAGTGCAGGGCCAGTGCCTTGCGGCTTGGTTGGGTAGGAACAATAGGGTTGCAGAGCTCTGGTTGTCCCCCCAGCAGAATCAGATCTTCTTGCCGTCCTCTGATGCTCAGCTATCACTCTAGGCAAGACCCATGTCTCTCGATAGGTCCGTGTGTGCAATCCAAGCTGATTTCTCACTGCTGCTGTTTACAGGCTCAGTCCGCTGTAATCAGTCTTAGGTTGGGCCCCAGATGGTGAGTGAGCTTCAGTCCCACTTTAGCTGTCTCTGTTGGGTCCTGCAGCCTGTGCCTCCACTCGGCCTAGGTGGGTGACCTCCGCAATTTGGGGTGGTGTGGAAGGAGGAATCCTAGGGCTGATTCACCCTCTTCACTGAGACTTCTGTGGCTGGGAATTCTGGAAAATACCCTCCCCAAACAGCGAGTCTGTATTTATATGCAGGCTGCAGTTTTCATGAGGATTCCGTTCCAGAGTTTGCGGAGTGCGTTTAGCACCTCCGGGATGTTGATTGTTCCGGGGGGGGTAGGCCCCCTGTTTGGTCTGCAGTCTTGGGGCCCCACTTACCTACAGTTCTCAATGTCCAGCAATCTGTTGCTCCATTTATGTCCCTGGTCTCCTTGGAGTAGCTCAGATACGTTGCTTATTGGTCGGCGCCATCAAGGAATCCAGCGTTGTTTATTTATTGAAAATAAAATCATTTATATTACATCTCAATTGCTATCCCATCTCGTGCATCCTCCCATTCCTCCCTTCCACCCGCTTTCAACCCATTCCCCTTCCCTATGACTGTGACTGATGGGGACCTCCTTCCCTTGAATATGATGCTAGTTTATCAAATTTCTTTTTGGTAGTATGCTATCTTTCCTTGAGTGCCATCGGGCCTCCACATCTAGGGGACATGGCCAAATAAGGGGCACCAGAGTTCATGTGAAAGTCAGTACCCAGTCTCCACTTAACTCTGGAGAATATTCTGTCCCGAGGCTAGGTCTGGGTAGGGGTTTGATGATGACTACACATGTTGTCCATGGTTGGTGGCATATATCGAGCAGAACCCCTGGGCCCAGATCAGCCCATTATAGTGTTCTTCTTGTTCCAATGAATACTTAATGAAGACATTAATATATATTACAAAATATATGATAGTTTCATGAGATATATTCTAACATCCATTATGATCAAGACATTTGTTTCCTTGGAAAAAATGGATGTAGTTTTGTGTTGTACCATTTTGCTATGAACCCCAGTTTGATGCCAGTTTATGTAATATATATCTATATTACATTAATATGCATCTGAAATATCAGATAATGATATGTTTTCATTTGTTTCAGTTTTGTCTTCTAACCATACCAAGAAGCAATTCCCAAAGGAGTGTACCCATGATTCTTTCCTGAAAGAAATACCAAGAATATTTGCTTGTAATGGGCTTTTAGAGCTGGATAGAAAGAAGTTCTGGGAATATTCACATGACAGTGAAGTTCATAAAACATGTCATTATGGAAATGATCTGTGTGAAAAATACATGTGTTTCATTTATGAAACAAACGATCAAGAAGCTCTGGCTACTACTGAGAGAACTCAGTCTGTGACACTCATCATTTCACAATTGGAGGCTCTGCAGGGAAAAGGTTCACAACAAGTTTTGAAATACAATTCTATTCTGCACAGAAGTATAAATATATTATGTAAGGAACCTAAAGGTCAACACAGAATACATATGGGATGCAAATTTTATAAATGTAATCTGTGTGGAAAATCATTTACCAAGTCCTCAAAACTTCAAGATCATCAAAGAATCCACAGTGGAGATAACACTCATAAATGTACTAAGAGGAAGAAATCATTTACACAGTCCTCAAAACATCAAGCTCAACACTGCATTAACACTGGACAAAAATGTCAAAAATGTAAAGAATGTGGGGAATCATTTACCTCATCCTCTGCTCTCCAGCATCATCAAAGTATTCATTCTCAAGAATATCCTTACAAATGTAGTGAGTGTGGAAAATCCTTTACCAACTCCTCAAGTCTTCATGTTCACTACAGAGTCCACAACAGAGATAAACTTTACAAATGTAATGAGTGTGAGGAATCCTTTTCCCAGTACTCAAATCTCCAAGTTCATCAAAGAATCCACACAGGAGAAAAACCTGACAAGTGTAATGAGTATGGG
This sequence comes from Acomys percivali, assembly GCA_907169655.1. Classification (NCBI taxonomy): domain Eukaryota; kingdom Metazoa; phylum Chordata; class Mammalia; order Rodentia; family Muridae; genus Acomys; species Acomys percivali. Next base: position 7,897 of record CAJRSG010002216.1, on the reverse strand, counting down.
AAATCTTTTACCCAGAATTCAAATCTCAAAGTTTATCATAGAATTCATACTGGTGACAAATCATATATATATAATAACTGTGAGAAATCCTTTAGACTGTCCTCAACACTGAAAGATCATCAAAGAATCCACACTGGAGAAAAACCTTACAAATATAGTGATTGTGGGAATGCCTTTACCCATTATTCAATTCTCCAAGGTTATGAAAAAATCCATACTGGAGATAAGCTGTATGAATTTAATACCTGTGAGAAATCATTCAGACAGTCCTCAACACTTAAACATCATCAAAGAATCCATACTGGAGAAAACCCTTATAAATGTAATGACAGTGGGAAATCCTTTACTCAGTCTTCATCTCTACAACGTCCTCAAAGGATCCATACTGGACATAAACCTTACAAATGTAATGAGTGTGGGAAATCCTTTACTTGCTCTTCAACTCTCCAAGGTCATCAAAGGATCCATACTGGAGATAAACCTTACAAATGTAATGAGTGTGGGAAATTCTTTACTTACTCTTCAACTCTCCAAGGTCATCAAAGAACCCATACTGGACATAAACCTTACAAATGTAATGAGTGTGGGAAATCCTTTGCTCAGTCCTCAACTCTACAACGTCATCAAAGGATCCATACTGGACATAAACCTTACAAATGTAGTGAGTGTGGGAAATCCTTTACTTGCTCTTCAACTCTCCAAAGTCATCAAAGGATCCATACTGGAGATAAACCTTACAAATGTAAAGAGTGTAAGAAATTCTTTACTTACTCTTCAACTCTCCAACGTCATCAAAGAATCCATACTGGAGATAAAACATACAAATGTAATGAGTGTCGGAAATCCTTTACTCGTTCTTCAACTCTCCATGGTCATCAAAGAATCCATACTGGACATAAACCTTACAAATGTAATGAGTGTGGGAAATCCTTTACTCTCTCTTCAACTCTCCAATGTCATCAAAGAATCCATACTGGAGAAAAACCTTACAAATGTAATGAGTGTGGGAAATCCTTTACTCAGTCTTCAACTCTCCAACGTCATCAAAGAATACATACTGGAGCTTAACCTTATTAATGTAATGAGTGTGGGAAATTATTTACCCAGTACTCAAATCTCCAAATTCATGAAATAAATCATATGTGAGACAAACCATATAAATGTAATAACTGTGAGAAATAATTTACAATGTCTTCAAATCTTAAAGTTCATCAAAGAATCCATACTTGAGAAAAACCTTACAGCTGTAATGAGTGTGCGAAATCCTTTATGTAGTATTCATCTCTCCAAAGTCATCAAAGAACTCATAGCTGAGACAAATCATATAAATATAATAAGGGTGGTAAATCATTTTCATAGTACTTATCATTTCACGCTCACCACTGAATTCATCCTGGGGACAAACCTTACAAATATAGTGAATCTGGGAAATTCTTTACTTCACCCTCACCTTTCCAAGTTCATCAAAGAATCCATACCTGAGAAAAACTTTACAGATATAAAGAGTGTGGGAAACCCTTTACCAACTCCTCAAGTCATCAAATTCACTACATAAACCTCACTGGAAATAAAAATTACAAATGTAAAGACTGTGGCAAGTGTTTACCTTGTCTTCAGCTCTCCAAGTTCTTCAAAGAATCCATAGTAGAAAGCAACCTTATAAGTTTAATATAGGAAATACTTTTGGGAGTCCTAAACTCTTCAAGCCCACCACAGAATACATACCCAAGTCATACCTTATTAATGTAAAGAATGCAATGTCCTTTACCCAGAAATCATATCTAAACTAAATTTTCCGAGGAAAATACTACACTGACACAAAATTATCTTGCTGACGCACACAGTGTGCTTCTATGGTTTTATTATCAGGGCTTGAATTAGGCAAGTCTGATTATACTAGCACAAGATCTGGATTCCTTCTGGCTTTGAATGCTATAGGGATTTTAGGACTAGTGACTATGATATGGATGTGCAAGTCTTTATGGAGTAGTTAAATTTTGACCAAGTGTACACTGAAAACAATATTACAGTACCAGTTATTCTCATGCTAAATACGAGTGTGAAAAAGTAGGGGACCAGAATTCTGCATATGAAACGTAGGAAAATGAGGGAAACTGCCTATGGTCCCATTCATTTCCTCCTATGTAACACACTTTATTTTCATGAAGCATAATTCAATAGTGCAATATGCTTCTAATGCTATATGAATGAAGCATTAATTTTCACTATGTATTTTCAGTGAGATTTGTGGTCGTGCTCGTCCCACTAGACCTGTGTTTCGTTGCAATTAAGTGTGAATCTTGTACAACTCTCAATCCGAAGTAATTCCCCAGTGTCAAGTTCAGAGAAGTTTCTCTGGTCATAACTGATTAAGATAGTAATTTCTCATATGGAATCTTGTGGAAAGCAGCTGACATGGGTATTTAATAAGAATAGAGCACAGTGAGGAGATAATTTTTTAAAAGTACCTTTGAATTACTCTTTCAACTCTGGCTATTTTATGACGAAGAAATGGCCATTTTTCCACGGTACAAATGCTCAGTACTACATATCTTTTGTTTTCCGTTCATCACTAATTCTCTTTTTTAATCTTCTTGGGAGTTGTTTATGGATGATAAGCTTTGAACCAACAACATATATTCTGTGTCTGCACACTAGAAAATTTCTGCAAATTACTGGCACTTACCTCAAAGACAGAAGTCACATCGTGTGAAATAACTCCTAAAATGGCAATACATAGTAAATTAGACCCAAGAGTTTATAGGGTTGAAAACAGAAGAGTATAGTCCTTTCACACTTCTGGCTGTAGTTATTAAAATGCATAACTGAAATCACCTATGACAGTGAACTTTTATTAGACAAGTATTCTATGTAAGTTGTATAAATGAGCTAAATTACACTAATGAGTAAAAGAAATTGAACATATCATGGAAAATGTATAATTTCCTAATTAAAAATAACATTGAAGCACTACAAGCATGTAAAAACAGAAATGTATGAAATCTAATGAGTAAGGTGAGTTCATATTCTCAGACACTCATATTTTCTTATAAGTTAAACAGGAATATAAGTGACCACCATCCATACCATTAACGTCAATACCTGGGCCAGCATATGGATGGTTCATCTCAGGGCTTCCAAGAAGCATAAATGTAACAGGCTGCAGCAGGTAAGAGAGCTGCTGTCTTTTTCTCGATTCTTTCTGCCTCTACAGACTCAGAGCAGTGCACTACCTGCAGAGAGTTTGTAATAATGACACATTTAAGCAGTTCCTCTCTTTGCATGATTGTGAATCATCAGTGTTGATCATTCCTTATCCTTTTATTCTGATATTTTTGAAGACATACATCAAGAATTCAGTGTTCGAATATGATGTGACATTACTATATCATACATGCAACTCATACTGTGTGAATATTAATATGATAAAATTGGTGAAGTTATATATCAAAATAGATTAAGGTCAATAATGCTAACTTATCTTTATGTCTTTTATAATGGAGTAGAGAAAAAACTGTGATAACTACATCCTCCGTGCCTCTGTTCCTACTATGAGCATATATTACTACATGACTATTTAATATCACTAAAATCATAGTAATAAATACAATGATATATTAATTATCTGGACTCGGTGAAAAATAAATATTCATTATTTTATCATATAAGAGCTGGACAGCTTTCCTACATTATATTCTAATTTAGAATTTTTCTCTAGACATACTTTCAGGTTTTTTAAATTGGGATGTAATCAGATATGCTAACAGTTTCTTGTTATTCTCCTCAAATTGATGACTAAATCTTGATGATTTTCCCTCATGTTCAGATCTAGCTTCATGACTCTCAATGAAAAATAGGCAAACCTGCTTGCTATCACACTGCTTCAACACTCTAAGATAATTATAATCCACTCAATAAAGACCAATGATGAACTAGAATAACTTCTCACTATTAAATCAAATCAAAAAGTCCAGAGTTGGAAAATATAAAGAAAAATGGAACCTACGAATTGTACTATAGAAATTTTTTCTATTATAATCTTCTTTCTCTGAAATATAGGTTTGAACTTCAAACAAGTATGGGTTAATATTATTATTTTAGTAGATTATAGTTTTATAGATGTGACCATATTTAGCCTATCATTGATTTGAAATCACTATTGTGCGATGGTTTTGCTAAATTTTAATGATGCACAGAAACATTTCTAAAGAAAGATAACAAAGACCAGGAAGTCTACCTACAATAGTGTTGATGATGTTTTATTTCAACCACAGCACATGGTAGATCCATTCCAAGGTTGTTTTTAGAACCAAAAGATTCATGATGTCATCGACCAATAAGAAAGTAGTGAAGTTCACTTCAAACATGCAGTACCAACAGGTAATAAGAGTTCAATTGTATGATTACACTCTCATAAATTTGAATCCAAATATTCTCTTGCCAACAAAAGCAGAGAATGGAGATTCTATTGCCTGCCTTTAGATCCCTATCACCTAACACGGCCGCCTTATCTACCCTTAGGAGAAGATGAGCCTATTATGATGCAACTTGCTATGTCATGGTTGGTGATGTCCATGTGAGGCCTCCCCTTTTCTTAGAAGAAGGGTAGGATGGTTAGTAAGGTACAGGAGATGAGATGAGAGGGAAGGACATGGAGAAGGGGGACACGTGATAGCCAGATGTAATGTAGACAAATAATAATTAACCAAAGATGCAACGCAAAAATAGAATGGAGATGATGAAGAATCCTCCAAATGTAAAAATATATGACATGTCCATATCATTTAACATTTTTTGATTTTGGAAGATAATGGATTGCCTAAAATTCAGATTCAATACTTCTTTTAATTTAGCATTTCTGAAACATTTGCATGAGATGTTTTAAATCATCACTATAGATGGTCATCCTAAATAATTCGGTGTAGTTTGTAAATTGTAGAGACCCATTAATGACATGATCATATGTTGGTTTTAAGTGTGAGAATGTCTTTCAAAATTGTCACATATAATGGTTTAGACCATACTCGATGTTTGGGGTATGAAAATATGCATTTTATAATGACTTGTACTTTGTCTTCTTATTGTTCTCCAATCTCTATAAAATGGGCAGGATTCCTCATTTAGCAGTACCTGTATAATTAGTGCAAGGTATTGGAGCCAACTTTTTTTGTAGCAAGACCTTAATTCTCTAAAAGGGTAAACAAAACATAACTCATATTTTTCTTATACACTGATTTTCTCTGGCTTTTACTGGAATGTACTAGTACACTAATATCCTCTTATGTTTACGCAAGTGCTAGTGCATTGTTTAAACTGTGTTCAAAAGGATACACTGACTCTAGAATATTATACTACAAAAATGTATATAGAATAGTATAATTATATTTGCTTACACACACATATACACATATTACTACTTTTTTAATCAACCTGTACTGTTATTTCAGTTTTAGGTTTTTTTTTTCATTAATCAATTTATATAATCACTTTACAACTGGATCACACACCTCTTCCTTTTCCCTTCCCATTCATTCCCACATTCACAACGCATTCTTCTCTTGGGGGTTAGTCTGGTTGCAGCTCAAATGAGAAGACTCACATATCCCCAAAATGTTTGTTATCTTGCCTAAAATCTTATTCCTGTTTGACCGTTAAAAGGGCAAATCTGCTAGGCAGGGTAAATTGAATGGACTTCCCTAAGGTTCATAGGCTTTTGGGACAGAGAGGATCATGGAAGGGAAGCGGTGAGAGACCAGAAGAGAACATTGGGAATGGGAGGAGCAAGGGTAGAAAGGAGGCTGCTGCCATAGGTGAGGTGGAGAGGAAGCACATGGCTTGTTTGTATGGAGGATTTGGCCAGGAAGAAGAACACTGGCGAGTACTTGAGAATATGAATGGGAGGCAGCTCAGTAGAAATTACTATATTAGAGAAAAGCATGAAATAACACAATTTACCACCATCAAGAAGACAGACAGTAGAAGAGGGAAAAAAATCTCAATCACAAAAGGAAACTAAGGATTTATAAATAAAAATATAGGAGGGAAAAGAAACAAGCAATACTCTTAATAACCAGGAAAACCCTAAACAAAATTATAGGATTCAGCAATCTCCTTCCCTATAAGAAGATCATAAACTCTATCAAGATGGGAAACTGCAGAAATAGTTACACAATTAGCTATATATTCTTAAATGATCAAGGGATCAGTTTAAAAAAAAACACTAGACTGGTATGAAAATAAAAAAAAAATATACCAGACTCTTTGGCAAAGAGTAAAGACAGTTCTAAAGGTTGGATGTTTATGGCTATCAGTGCTTATGTTAAAGACAACTTAGTTTTAGGGAATTTTAGAAAATTTACTCTTAGGGAATCAAATTAAAATAGTTGCCTAAGTGTATGTCTTTCATGAAATGAAAAAAGAAACTTTCTTTTTCTTTTTTCTCTTTTACTTTGGTTTTTGGAAACAAGCTTTCTCTGTATTGCCCTAGCTGCCCTGGAACTCGCTTTCTAGATCAGGCTACCTTCAAACTCAAAAGATTTGCCCGTCTCTGCTTCTTAAATGTTGGAAGTAATGGCATGGACCACCACCGCACATAAAAAAAAAAGGAATTTAAATGTGTATTTGCAGCTTCTATAAATATTTTCTGCTGTCTTACGAACACACATTTACACTTAAAACACTATGAACACAACATTTGTTCTATAGTAGTTTATATTGTCTATTGTCAAGGGAATCACTGAGTTAGTAAATACCAAGTATCATGTTGCCTGAGACAAAATGTTGGCAAGTCCATGTATCTACCTCTCCATGAATATACAAATGAACGAATGAATAAATCAGTACATTATTCACTTTCTTCAGGATGGTATTACCATGAGTTTAATGTTAGTGAATCAACAAATGTATTAAATGAAAATCTACTGAAAACATATTCATACGTTTTGGTAAATTAGTGGCAAAAATGCAGAAATATGTATGCATGCATGCACATACATATATACACAAATAAACATGCACATATATACACTTCCATGTGCAGTACACACACATATACATATATACATATATGTATATGTGTGTATATATGTATACACACACATATGTATACACACACACACACACACACACACACACACACATATATATATATATATATATATATATATATATATACGAGTAAATGTGCATATGCATATCCTGGTTATTTTTGGAAATATTTAAGTTAATTTTCACCCATAAAATTTCTCAACTTCTGGTTAACATTATTTTATAAATAACAGCCTTGCCATTCAATAATTTATTAAAAAGACATCTATATTATCATTCAAAGAAAAGTTAAATCTTAGAATGGATCAACAGTAATCTAAATTATTTTATTCCTGAGTGTTTATGTTAACTTTTGCCAGTTGAGAACAAAAAAAATTCTGGTTGACTCCATCATTGTCAAAACTAAAATTTGAATTTTCAAAATGTGTGAGTAATGATCTGTAATTTACATTTCTTAGAGGAAGTCAGCCTTTTATCTCCCAGGGTCATGGAAAACCTAAGTTTCTTTGTTTATTTCCATATTAAAATTGTTATGCTATTTTATCATTTAGTGTTACAGTTATACTAAGATACCATTTCCTATTCTGCATATGTAGGTTTTAAAGAGAAACACAATAGTGGATAACTCTTAGAATCAATACCATAAGAAATAGAGTAAATAAAAGACACTTAGAATTCCAGGGGGCAAGTTTTAAAAACTCAGGTCTTATATTTAAAACCCCAAGCAAGCTCTCCCCAAAAGGATCTTGCCCTTCCTAATTGCATTATGCCTATCAGTAATCAAAACATTATTAGCAGTAGATTCAGGAATCACCACATAAAACTTGAGTTCCCTTCATATATAAAACTC
>CAJRSG010002184.1:0-15105 GCA_907169655.1 Acomys percivali | reverse complement strand
AAGAGCACTGACTGCTCTTCCAGAGGTCCTGAGTTCAATTCCCAGCAACCACATGGTGGCTCACAACCATCTATAATATAATCTGATGCCCTGCGGGTGTACATGCAGACAGACTATTGTATACATAATAATAAATAAATTAAAAAAAAAGAAGCCATGCTCTGTTTTGTGTTTGCCAACTACTCTTGGGTGTGGGACCAGCCCTGCAGTGTGGTTGGTATACCTGGTGCCAGTCTTTTAGAGAAAAGGGTTTTCCCTCTCCCAGCCGGGATCAATTACAAACAGCTTCTTGGTAAGGGGTGGGGCTTTGTCTCCACACTGGCATTTTTGTCTGGTTTAAACTTTTACAGGTCTTAGGCATGTGGCCACAGCCTCTGAGAGTCCTGATGTGTCTGGAAGATATGTTTTCCTCGGAGTCACCCATCCTCTCTGGCTCTCATAATCTTTCTGCCTCCTCTTCTGTATAGACTGAGCCTTGATGGGAGGGGTTGATAAAGACGTCCATTAAAGACTGAACGCTTCAAAGTCTTTCACTCTCTGCACACTGTCCAGTGTGGGTCTCTGGGTTAGTTCCCAAGTACTGCAAGAAGAAGTGTCTCTGATGCAGACTGAGCAATGTTCTGATCTATGGATTTAGCAATAGGCCATTGAGAGTAATTTTATTGCTATTTTCTATGAAGAGAATAATAGTAGTAGGTTTTCCATCAGACCTATGACCTATATGGGTTTGGGTCCTTGGCCACTTTAGCAGTTTCTGTTGATTAGATACTAGAATGTGTGGTCAGTGGATACTAGAATGTGTGGTCAGTGGTTATTCTAAAAAACTAAGGCCCTATCAAAGTTGTGATTGACCTTGTGAAGCTTAAAAACAATTAGAGATAGTATACAAATTTCATAAAATACATTCTTCCAAAGGAACAATGGAATATTCTTGATATGCTGCTCTGTTGGTGATAGAAAGCTGACTCAATAGACATCATTTGCAGATCTATAGTGAAATAATTTTGAAAGATTTCTTAGGGGAAAATACTGTATTTTCATGTGCACCTTTAGGGTAGGTGGTAGGCTTTTCCTAAAAAATATTATATAGTAGAATTTTTTTAGGTTTTGTGCAGGGAACTGTGAAGTTAGCTTGGCCTAGCTGCCTTGAGAGCCATGTGTCATAGGTTTTTGAGGTTAGAGTCTATGGCTTTTGGGGCACGATGTGCCTTCGAGCTCCTGAGAGACTGATGCACTCCCTCAGGCCACGAAGCATCCAGGGCTCTTTGTGTTTCTCTGTATGTCCCCTTGGAAGTCAAGGAAGCAAGGAAGCTTGACAGTGGTCTTGGACATTAATGCTGTGTACCCTGTATAACTTGCAAACATCATTGTGTCCTGGCAAGTACAACTGTATTGATCCTGGCAATTGCCATTATATTCTTTTTCTGATAAAGGTATAAAATGTCTGATTGCTCTCAATAAAATTGTCACAGCCTCAGTTGTGCTGTGACGCCTCCAACCTAACCTGTTTTCATTCCTTATGGCCATATTAGGTCACCTTGGCTGTTAAGGAAGTGCAGGTGCTTACCATTTGTGGCTCACATGGATCTCAACCACTCCACCTGCTATTGTAGTAGGAGACAAAATATAGGTACTGCTAACACATGGGCGAGGTGGTGGTCCAGTAGAACCTCATGTGCAGTAAAGGATGCATCTGGTACTCGGGCTAGGATGTGCTCTGCTCTCTAATATGTAGTAGGAAAAGTAATATGTAGACTACTGTTGTTTGTTAAGATGAAGAGCAAAAAGGAGAAGAGAGAGAAAACTGTGTGGATCAGAAGTGGATGGAAGGATGTTAAAAGTAGGAGTAGGAGAAAAGGAGGCAGGAGGACAGACCGTTCATCATGGACACGGGATGCTAAGAGTGAAGATTATAGCTGTCTGATTTGTATTGGAAAGCCTGTAGTAAAGGATTTATTGTTAAGCAATGTAGGCCATAATATATTGAAATAAGTAAAGTTTTAGGCAGATTTTAAGAATAAGTAAAAATTAAAATAAATAAAAAATTTAAAAAGATGGAAATGAGTCCCAGAATATCTTGCAAACCAATGTTTCTCAATAAGTATTTTGTGATAAGTTTAAAAAAGCAAATGGTGTAAAGTCCTAACACTAGTTTCTTTTACCAGGAATCCAGGATGCAGACTATCTCTATACATTTCTCATATATGGTCTTAAATTCATCTTAGTTCTTTTTTCATTTATTGGTCCTATTTATAATATTTTATTTTTCTGGCTTGTTTTGGATTTCTATGACTGTGACAAGATACCATAAACAAAAGCAGCTAGAGGGGATAGAATTTATTTGACTTCCATAATGTAGGCCACAGTCCATCGAGGAAAGCCAAGGCGGAGACCGAGAGGCGGGAACTGCAGCAGAGGCCGTGGGAGAACACTGCTGACTGCCTTACTCCTTTAAAAAGACACACTTGCTCCGTTTGTTTTCATACACACCCCAGGAACCCCTGCTCAGGGCTTAGCGCCACCCACAATGCACTGGGATCTCATCAATTATTGATCAAGAAAATATTCTACAGGATTGCCTACAGCCAGATTTTATGGAAGCATTTTTTGGGTGTTCCTTCCTCTCTGATGACTCTAGCTTGAGTCAAGTTGACAAAAGCCTAGCCAGCACAGTATATATTGAGTCCAGGAGGATTTATAGCTGTGTATGATAAATGATGAGTTAAGTAATTTTCTAGAAATGACCAATCATATAGTTGGTGATATTTGGCAGAAATTCCTTTTCTGTATTAAGATGGAAGTGAAGGAAGTTAGAGAACACATGGGCGGTTTGCATCTAACAGTTACTCAGGAGCAGAAATGGATGAGATCCGTGAATCTCATGAGGCTGTGAGTAGAAGTAAATTATTATAATAGTTTCAAAGACAGTCACCTATATACAGTTTGTCTTGTCAATATTTTGAGTTTTTAGAGTTCTCTTTCTTTTTTTCTGTCACTTGTGCCGTATGACTTATCTGTTGGAAATACTTGCTTTTTAAAGGTCAGCCATAAGAGAGATAGTAAATTTCTTTTTCTAAAAATTAAAATTACAGAGCAGAAGTTAATGCAGCTACTTTTTTTATTCTTTAAAAATATACTGAGAAACTTGGGGCTGGAGAGATGGCTCTGCAGGAAAGAGCTCCTGCAGCTCTTAGAGGAGACCAGGACAGGAGGCCCTTGTGGGCTTTGTGGGCACCTACACTCACATATGCACAGATACACAATACATATAAATTTAAGAACAAAATAACACAAACCTTTAAAAATATTAAGGTTAGCACTGTTTTTTTACATATACATTTATATTATTACACATATATACAATAGATTGCCTATAGCCAGAAGAACCATGACACAAGCAGGAATTATATAAATGTTGTTTTGGCTATTTGTATTTGACAGCCTTGAAGAACACATGTTTCCTATGTTGGTGCATCTAAATTTCTGAATATAAATCAATCTCCATCATATATTGTCATTATTAACTTAGAACACCTATCTAGACCTAAAAACATATTAATCCCTAAACAATTCATTGTAAAACTAAGATTAGCACTGTTTTTAAAGTGCTATGTAATATATAAAATATAAAACATCCACTCAGCATTAAAATTGAAGCATTTTGAAGTAGAAAACATCTTATATATTTTTATCACAGATATCTGTAAGAGTAAATAGTAATATAATTGTAGTCATAGTATGATCAATGAGATAAACAGAATTCAAAACAGACTTGAAATTCTATCATCTGTCTGTTTATCTAATTTATATGATTTTTTTTTTTTTGAGGCAGTGTTTCTCTGTGTAGCCCTGGCTGCCATGAAATTTGCTCTGTAGACTAGGCCAACCTCGAACTCAGAGATCTGCCTGTCTTTGTCACCCACATTCTGTCATTAAAGGCATGTGCCACTACAGCCCATCTTGAAATTATAATTTAATCCATGGCCATGTGACTGATTTTTAAATCCCAATTTATATTAAAATAGGAACTTTAAAAAGCGAATGGCTTAAAAAAAGTTTTGTTTTTTCTAACTTTATTTTTAAAAATTTTAGAAGTTAGGAATTTGCTTTAGATTCTCTTTCTGGGAGAGAGTAATTTTGTGTCCAGTGGGTAGTATTTTTTTTTTTTTTTTTTTTTTTGTAATTCAGATTACAACTCAATTGTTATCCCCTTACTTGTATCCTCCTGTTCCTCCCTCCCTCCCTCTGTCACCCTATTCCCCTCCCCTAGGCCTGTGACAGAAGGGGACCTCCTCCCCCACCATATGGTCACAGCCTATCAAGTCTCACTCTGGTAGCCTGCTTATCCTTTCTCTGAGTGCCACCAGGCCTCCACACCAAGGGGAGGTGGTCAAATATGGGGCGCCAGAGTTCTTGTCAAAATCAGTCCCCACTCTCCACACAACTGTGGATAATGTCCTGTCCATTGGCTAGATCTGAGTAGGGGTTCAATGTTTACTGCATGTATTGTCCTTGGTTGGTGCAGTAGTTTGAGCTGACCCCCTGGGTAGGCGGTATTTGTAAGGAAATCCCACGTTATTGGCTTTGAAACCGTCTCTCCATTACCTGTACTGAGCCTTTTTCTTCCCTCAGGAGCAGGTCCTCGCAGCAGGGGAGAGCTTCCCTCTTGTCTGTGAGTCAGTTCCCTGTGTATCCAGCCTCTGCACCCTTCTGCAGTCTCCCCTCCCCTCCCGTGCCCCCCTCCCTTTCTGCCCTGCACAGCTCCATTCAGCACTGCTATTTCTTTTGCCTGGCCTGGTGTCAGTTATTCATATGCTCAGCTTGATGGTTTTACTCTTTATCCATTAAGATAAAAGAAATCCTACACAATCCTTTTTCAAGATTGTTCTAAAAACTTTTCCTACAGCCATTTGAAGAACGTTTTTAGATACCTTTCAAAGTTTCAGTATAATTTAAAAGTGGGGGAAAATCTCTTAGAATTTTAGTGGAACTACTTGTGATGCGGTGTCTGTGATTTGTCTTGTCTTTCAGTAGCACAGTTAACTTTCAACAGCGTGTTTTAAACTAACTACAAGTATTTCACATGCAAGTTAGGTCAGGCATGGTGGCACAGCACTTGTGCACCCCCAGGATTGGTGGATCCTAGGCATGAAAGGCCAAACTGGGGAACTGAAAGTATTCAAGTTTTAAACGCCAGGACTCTGCTTCTGCTCATAGGCTTCCTTAGCGGATGTAGGATGTGGCTGCGCTCACTGTATGCCAAGCCCTCACGGGTGCAGGCTAGTGCCGACGCCACTCGGGTTCAGGACTCCTCGTGCCTGCACTGCTGGGGGTTGCACCTGCGTTGCATGGCTCCCCCTCTTTGCCCATATTAGCAATCTGCTTTTGTACTTTGACATCTAGGAATTCCCTAGTGAATTTTGTCACAGAAAAAAGAGAATCATCAATATCGCAGTTAAACTTGACTTTCAAAGCTAATAGTATCTCATTTGGGGGCTCAAATTTAATAAATTTTCTTTGATTCTGGGTGAGTTTTTAAACATCAAACAATGAATTGGCCAGGGTGCAGTAAAATATTTAGATCTATTGACTATGGTTCAGAAGGGTAGAAGGCAAAACACTAGTGGTTTGATGTTGATAAGTTCCCAGTACCTTAATCCACATTAATGTTTTCTTTCATCTGAGTGATGATTGGTGACAAAAAAGGAAGAAGGAAAGTGTGTGTACCCAAGTAATGTGCAACCCAAAGCAGTTATATTTGTGAGATACAGTTTACTTTATCATGCTAAGAAAGTGCAGTAGCATTTTCATCCCGACATAAGACTGGAAAGTACTGGTAGAGATAAGCCAAGCATTGTGATTGAGAGCTGCAGGAGCACGGAGTGCTCACATAGCCTGCCATATCTGCAGCATGCCCTTTGACACGCACTTATTGATAGAAATCTTAGGACTAGCTTGAGAAAACAAGGGTTCTTATTTATATCCATATGTTAGCATGGACAATTAAGAATGCGTCTGTTTATGGTGTTTCCTGGTTTAAGAAAGAAAAACCTACACGATATAACAATCTGTGAGATGTTTATATTTCTCATCTAATTGTTTTTATATGGTAATAAATAATTGTAACAGTTTTACAAATTGCCCAAGTACAATAGAAAAAATAGAGAGTTTATTTATTTCATTGATTGATTGATTGAGTCAGTGTTGTGTAATCTGGGCTGATGTTCAGCTAGCTCTGTAGCCCAGGCTGGCCTGGAACTTGTGATCTTATGCCCCAGGTTCTGTGTGTTGAGATTACAGTCATGAGCTACAGTGTTACAGCTGAGGTGTTCAGATAAAACAAGACATATAAATGTGTTCATTTGGCAGATAATCTTATTTTTTATACTTAACAGCATTCTTGATGTGTGCTTCTTCATAAAAACTGTCATGTGGCAATTAGATTGTGTGTGTGTGTGTGTGTGTGTGTGTGTGTGTGTGTGTGTGTGTGTGTAGGTGAGCCCATGTGTGCACAGGGGCATGGAAGCCAGAGGTTGAGCTCTGGATTGGTTGAGCCGGGTGTCAGGAGAGCCCCAGGACCCCACCTGATACTACCTCCAGCATGTACCCGGGTTTTACATGGGCACTGGGGCTGCAAACTCTGGTCCTTATGCTTACATGCTAAGCTCTTTAACCACTGAGCCATCTCCCCAAACCGTACAAGGTAATTTTATAGTATTTGTTAAATATATGATAGAAAATTTAAAAAATATGTAAAGACTTACCCAAGCACCAAAAGTTAGAAAATATGTCTGCATAATGAAAACTCTTCTTACTCAGATGACTGACTAAAAGTGAGAACTTTATCTTAAATGCTGACTAGAGCATGGAATTCATATGCCGAAATACTGGAGTTTCTTTATACTTGATATATGTGCACTAATTTGTCCAGCAGGTGGCAGTGTGATATCAACTGCCCACAGTAGCTCTGCCTTGGAACTTCCTCTGAATGTGCTTGTGTCCGTACCTATCTGAACACTTAAACTATAGTACAAATGCTACTGATTTTATTTTCACTATCTTATTTAGAGGTTTTGTGACCAAGCCAGTTTCCATGTACTTATGCTAAGACTTAAGTTTAATTAAGTCCTACGGTTTTAGATGTCTGAGAGAGCTAAGCAAACCTCTTCCTTGTGTATTTTTAAGTATCCTTTTGTGTTGAGTGTATTTGTTCTTATTCCAGAGTATGCGTAAGTGAAGTTTCTTTTCAAAACCCAGTACCTAGGAACTATTGTGCGCAGCATGCATGATCTAGTATCAGTTAAACATGCTTTTAAGAAAGTGATAATAGGGGACTGCAGCTTGCTTCTGATTTTGTTACACACACATACACACACACACACACACATACACACACACACACACACACACACACACACACACACTTTTCCAAGTGGAACTGTGAAGGAATAATTCAAACCATCTTGATCAGAAGGCCCCTGCGCCTCTTCTCCCCTCTTCATTTCAAGCAGGAGGATGCTTTTTCTTCTTAACATTCTCCCCCAGCACTCTGAATTAGAGATTTATTTGCAACGAAAAATCAATTAGTCCTAAATTTATTCATGGATTTCAGGTCCAGCGATCAATGCAAGTCCACTCAGTGGGCTCAAGGGGACCCAGTTCATCCCAGTTAATGTGTCTGAAGGGGAATTACCATTGATGCTGTTTTTTCCCTTTAGGTCAGAGATCAGATCTCGCTGTCACGGACTGCAGCAAGTAGGAATGACTTCACCCTGCAGCTACCCAAACTGCACCTGGAGACCTTCGCATTGGAGGGACTCAAGGGTGGGCCAGAGGTTGTAGCCTGCCAGGTTAGAATCTAAATAACATTGTTTGCTACTGAAATGTATAGAAAATAAATTGTACTAACTGGAAGAGAATGAAAGCCTTGGAGTATTGTGAATAATTTAGATGAGATGCAAATAAATGTTTTCTATCATGTAGTATAAGAACATGTTTCTTTAAAGCCAGAGCTTGCCTATTAAAATAATGCAGAAAAGCATTTTACAAAGAAGAGTATGTGCTTATGTCAAAGTGCAATATTAAAAGAACCACTTTCCTATCAGTGAAAGCTGGTAAGACATTAGGCCGTTGTCTTTTCAAGACAATCTCTATTTGTTGCTTTTGTTGTATTAAAATAAGTCACTTTACATAAAAATTTTCAAGAGAGAAATCTGAAATTTTTTTCATGTTAATTCCAAAATATATCCATATTTTAATTCCACAAAAACTTAGAGTCTAAGTGTATTTTGCATTAAAGAGTCCTTTACCTCTTAATGATTGTTTTGTTGAGCATTGTCCTATGGTGTGCAAACTGGGCCATCTTATTTTAAAGCTTAAAACATCAATTTATGAAACCTTGGATAGCTTTAAACTTAATTCAGGAGCATATTTTCCAGAATCATTCATTTTAAAAAATTTGTAGCTATCCTGTTCTAGCATGACTACATTCTTGTGATCATATTTCCTTAAAGTTCATATTACATTTTTAAGTTGGAAAAGACAAAAATCAGCAATTACTTTATTTTTCCTTTAGTGTCCAAGGCCTCCATTTGAAAAAAATTGATCAGTATTATGTAAATTATTGGAAGGGTGATTTTTACAAAAGATTGTGCTTATTTAACAGTTCTCTAGATTGCCAAATATCGTTAAAAGGAAAAAAATTAAAACCCACTATTAATATTTGGAAATTTAAAATAATCTTTTCTTTCCTCAGTTTGTGACTGTGTAGAATTTGTACAAAATACCTGTTAGTTCATATAATCTGTGTTAATATTTACATGTTCTACACCCCCGTTTAATCTGTTATTAGAACCTGGATTATGTAGAGAAAAATGCTCATAGGTTTTTTTAAAATCTAAAATTATAATTATATAACTAGGCATAAAACATTTTTATTTTCTTTATAGGCTTTAGAATTATTTATGATAAGATGAAATGTGTGTTTTAAATTTGATTATCAATATTTACAAATTTATTATAGACATGAATGAAATATGATTTGAGATTTTTCTAGTAAGTATAAAATACTCCTCTATTTGGCCATCTTGATTTGATCTCACAAGGCTTAGTTTTGGTCAAAACTTACAAATAAATATTTCCCCCAAACTAGATTTTATTGATTTAGAAGGAAACCTATTAAAGGAATACTGTTTTGGGGGTAAAAGCATTAATTCTCTGAGGTTCTGTATAAAGGCACAGCAAGAAAGAAATGCAAGGGACTTATAGTTTGACTCCTCTAATGGTTGTACATGCTATCACACACCTGAATGCTCGTACAAGTACTCTGATGATATGTATGGGATGCACTGTTTAGTACCAGTTTAGTAATCTGCTGGGAGTTAGAAAATTAGGAAGACAGTAAAACCGAGGATGATGACAAGGATGGCGAGGATGGTGGCAGCTTCCGTTTCCGTGACCTGCCTGTGCCGCAGCCCGTCAGCTCATGCAGTTCTCAAAGGGGCTGGCAAACAAGTGGCAGTGTCTCCATTTTAAAACCGGAAAACAAAACCCACCGCAGGTAATTCTCCTCAGATGAAAATCTAGTAGATGGGAGGACAAATTCAAGTATCCAAGTAGCTGGCTGCAAAGCCCAAGTGGCCAGTTTACACTGGGGATTCAACAGCCTGTGCTAAGTGATGAGAGTATAACCTTGGAGACTTGTTTTATTCCACTTAGAAGGTATTCATTATACATCTGTGTAGGTCATAGTTTATGCTGTAGTGTAGACAAATTCACAGGCACTTTTTTCCATTCAGTAACCATATGAAAAATGTAGTTTTCAACTTTTTATAAGGTAATGTATGTGTTTACTATATTTACATAGTTTTTGGAATTCAGTATTTTAAAAATTTATAATTGGCACATAGTAATGGTGTATATTTATGGGGTAAAATATTTTCATGACTATATGTAATATGTAGCCGTGAGTCCTGATTAAGTAAGGGTAATTAGGAACATGTCATCACCTCAAACATTACTGTTTGTGTTGGGAGCATTCAGAATCCTTGCTTCTAGTGATTTGGAATACATAACAAACTCCCAGAAGCCACATGCACTGTCCTGTGCCGCAGAACTATGGCCCCTGTGTCTCCTAACTTCCCAGGCCTGGAAATCCACATTCTCTGTGCACTAAAAGCATCTCATTTATCTTCCACACATGAATGCGACCATGAGGTGCTGGTTGTCACCGAATAAGATGTCCTCCCAGTTCATCTGTGTTGCCAGGACACTAACCCTTCCTATTGATGAGCATAGCTATTGACAGGACATTACTTTTTATTGGCTAATAATAGTCCATGATATATGCCATGCTGTTACTCCATTTATATGCCTAGGTTGATTCCATATTTTCACTTTTGTGAGAAGTGCTAGGAAAAACTAAGAATACAGGTACACATTGAGGTCGAAGTGCTACAGGATTCCAGTTTCTCTTTTTACAAAGTGGGATGTAGCAGTTTTCCAGGCCTGTAGCAGGAATGGGTGAAGCAGAGAATAGAGTGCACCGAGGAAGCTGGCAGGGCCTCGGGAATCCCTCCCACCCTCTGAAGGGCGGTGAGGGTGAGGGAGCAACAGCAGCTCTCTTCACTACTCCGAGACGTTTGTATATCTTATTTCGAGGAATGGTCACTTAGGATGCTTTCGCCATAGTTTCATCCAAAGCTCCAAATACTTAAAGTACAGTCTACTTTCACTTTCTGTTTACTTTTTATGGCAGGTGATTTTCCTGGGAGGTCATGCCCTCAGTGAAACCTCTTGCCTAAGTGCCTATGGCAAGTTTAAATTTTTTTAATAAATTCCAAGCAATAGCCTTTTAAGTATTCACTGTAATACTGAGAAAAATTAAACCATCCTGACCAAAACTTTAAGTAAAATGGCCAGTCTGAATTCAGAGGACTTTGTAATAAAACCATTTTGCCCGTACTATATAAAGATAATACCTGATTTTTATTGTCCTACATTCTGAAGTATGTTTTTAAAGTAATCTTGAGCTGTACCGTTGGTGACATCTAGCAAATATTGACAAGTGAGCAGTAATTATTTGTATTCATTACCACTCAGCCATAAGCAGTGGCTACACTTGAAGCAGGGGCCGTAGCTGACGTGTGATGATGCACTTGCTCGGGCACCACAACCTCCCTGAGTCCTTTCAGATTCTACGAGTGGCCAGGACTCCGCTTCCGTCCCAGTGTTTACTGCCCTCCGTCTTAGCCTGATGCCCAAGAGCAATTGGTTCTGTTGTACAAAGAGCTGAACTGAAGTTCTTTGAGAGGAAGTGAGACATGAACAGAGCAGACACTCAGTCAGTAGGATAACATTCTATTCTGAGCTCAGTCACACCCGTCACTTTCTGCAAAGCATGGCCCACTCGCTTGAGTTTGTATCTTAAGATGACAAAGAGAGAGAAAGAATTAAAGTAGGGTCTTTCTGTAACATGCACTGTCATTTGTGTAGGAAATATAGGGGACTAGGAATCCAGAAGAGGGCTGACCAAATGAGCCTCATGACTTATCTATTTTGGTCTCTTCGTCTCTAGAAAGCAGGGGAGCTGTCCCCAACTCAGCATTAGTGTGATGGCTAACTGGGCTCAAATGCTCACTACTGGGTAATGACAGATAGGATATAAACAGAGTATTTGTCATGTCTCCGCAAACACGAAAGTCTCAAGAGGCCAGGTACTCAGCCTTGTTCAGGCTTCAGCCTCGGAGCTCAGAGCAGAGGAGGCTCACAGTACACACATGTGAGAGAACTCCAGATGCTTGGCAGGGTCACAGGACGAGGCTTTTGTCACAGTTGCGCATGCTCCTAAGGGACTTGGTGCTCATTTCTGACATTTAGGCTCACACCGTTTTAAGACAGAATCTCCCAGCCTGTCTAATGAAAGCGTTTTAAGGCTTGGTGCATAATGACTACCCCTGGAAATAAGCATATTTCATAAATGTGTGTTTATGAGTACTTCATTAGAGAGTCTTCATTTGAAACCACTTACTTATAAGGTTTTTAAACAATATAGCCTTTCCTGCAATCTCAGTAAGCCTTTAACTGCTCCTAAGCCATAATGTCACACCAGGCCTCACTCACATGTTTTTGCTCTATGCTCACGACTGTCGGTGTCCCACCATTTTACATTTATGCTCATTATTAGGTCTATCAGTTTCTCTGAGCTATCTCTGTATTATATTGATAAGTCATAAAGAATGTTAAGAAGAACACATTTACTTTTTTATTTAAAGAAGGATGAAATAAATGATATTGGTACCCAAACTGCTTGAGAATAAAAATACCTGCCATTATCTGTATTATATTTTCCCATGTATTTTCTTGGCACTCTTAGTGTAGCAACCTTCTAATTTCCCTGCTAGAAACTTCCACATTTTTGGCATTCTTAGAAATTAAGATATGCTAGACAATTTCATTTATAAGACTGTACCATCTCGATACTTTTCTCTTTGTGTCACCACATCTGCATACATGAATTTTCAGAGAGAGCTATTACCTTTTTAAACATGAATACGAGCCACTTTGAGTGAAAAGCTTGTTAAATATAACCATCACTATTTTTTAAAATAAAAAGAGTATTTCTGATTAAAAATTTTATTACTCTGGTTTATTAGTTTTATAACATATATCGTAAGATTATAAGAGTGTCATTTCCTGGGTGCATATTGACATTTGTCTCAAGTAATATAACTTGCTAGAAAATTTGCTAATGTTAAAAATTGGGTTTTTAAAAAAACATTATGAAAGCTGTACATGATCCTGATGAAAGATCATACCCCAGTGAGTCTAAAAGAAAATTAAGATCTTCTGAAATTTGGCATCTAGACATCCAGAGTTAACCTTTATATACCTTTCTTGTTATTTTTAGCCATAAATACAAACTTAATGGCTCCTCAACTTTCTTGTTAGCCTCAGATGAGACACATGGTGAATTATAAAATAATACATCTTAAAATTTTCTACAAAGAAAACAATTAAAAATTATCATTTATATATAATGTATTTCCATAGCTAACTAGTAACTCTTTCATATAGTAACTAGACCATACATAGTATTTTGTAAGCATTATTTTAAACCTAGTAACATGGTTATCTTTTTTGTTTTAGATTGCTGGTTTTACAAGATAGCATGCTACCTTTCTTCCCTTACTGTCTATGTTTTATTGAAAATGATTTGTTATGATAAAGTATGTTTCTTTAACTCCATTGGTAAAATGTAATCTTGCACACTGCTAGCCAGAAACTACTGTCTATTAAAAGCTGATAAATTAATGCTTTAAGAAATATTTAATGCATGTGCTATTTTATACCTCACTGTATGAGTTGCTGTTCAGATCAGAAGTTTGGCCCCCCCAGCTCCGCCATTGGGACTTTTCCTCTGTCTTTGCCTTTTGAAAGGAAGAAAATGACATATGAGGGCAAAGAATGGAATCGCTGTAGCTTCTGCTATAGTTTTTCACACTCCCACAGTTCCATGCTTGCTATGCATGAACACGCTGACTCGTGTCACCTGTGGGAACGGTCTGTGTCAGTGCCCTGAACTTACACCATGTAAAATCTGCTAGGAATTCTTTAAAATGGGTATGACTTATACAGTAATCTTTTTGTTACTGTTATGTGCACAATTTACATTTTTTGTTTGGATTTTACCTTCCAGTTCTGTGGAATGGTAGCAATATTTGTCTATGCATAAAATATTTGATATACACTTAGCAAAAAAAACCAAGACAAAACAAAAAGTACATAGTTTTTTTTTTATGTTGCACATTTTAGTTGTGGGTGGCCCTAATAGGAAAAGTGATGAATGATGCAATTTTTTGTCATTAATGTAAAAAGGGTAAAAACTAAATCCTAAATTTGATTCTTTTTTTGCCCCTCATTTCTGAAGCCAATTTTAAGTACAAGTGTGTAACCTTCCTAGCTAACACCTTTTGTGGCTCATTATTAAGAGACTGAAGCCCGTGAGCGTTTGAACTTTCAAGTGCTACAACCAGAATTGCTATTCATTTTGTCTTCCCGTTTGATGGACTGCCTAGGTGAAGACCTGGAACAGGAAGGGTTATCTGCAAATTGAGTGAGTTTATTATGGCTTAGTGATTTGCTGATTGATTTCATTTGCTGTCAGTTAAGGCTCTCTTAATGTCAGTTTTCTTTGCATAATGCCTTGAAATAAAGACTGATGAAGTTCTTCAGATTGATGGCGCTTATATAAACTGACCCTGATTTGCCCTATTCTCCATGACAATTTAAGTGACAGCAGTTAGAGGAAAATACAGCAATGAATATGCAACTTAAGGATTAAGGGAGACACAGTAAATCATTCAGTCTAAAACTCCACACAGAAGTCATTTCTTTCAGTAATTCCATAGATACCTTAAGTTTTCTGAAGTAGGTTATCACTCTTTAATGTATTTTAGCATGCTATCTATCTATCTATCTATCTATCTATCTATCTATCTACTTATCTATCTATGTATATATTTACTTGAATTGCAGAGGAAAACTAAAAGAGACCCTGAGTCTTCCCACAGTGGTAAACCATCCTCTCTTCACTTGTTAAATATGGAGTTGCCGAGAATCGTAGCTTAAATATTTATTTTGAATATATATATACATGCAAAAGAATAAAACTGGAGCTGAGAGCTCAGTTGATAACATGTTTGTGAGAGGACCCAAGTTTTCCACTTATCAAGCACATAAACAATCTGGGCTTGGAGATACTTGCTTGTCATCCTACCACCGGGAAGGCAGAAGCAAGTGGATCCCTGTGCCGCCACATGCTTATGCATCGGCAAATGCACGCACATAAAAAGACTGAAGAACAAAGCGGACTTTTATGTCATGAGCAAAACCAACCTGTAGTTGTTTAGAACCTTTCACTAGAAGTGATAACATTCTGACAGTGCAGTTCTGTCATTTTGTGTTAGCTAGACTTCCTCTATGAAGGACTTTGTCTCCTCAGCTTTCTGGTTACCCCAAGATGAGATAAATGATAAATTATAAAATGATATATCTTAAATTTTTTTCCACAAGGAAAGTAATCAACAAAATGAAAAGGCGACATGT
>CAJRSG010002107.1:0-12035 GCA_907169655.1 Acomys percivali | reverse complement strand
GGTACACACCAGGAGGACTAGGAAGGGGTGAGTGAGGTGGTCCTGAGGACCTGCGTGGTATAGAGCCTGCGCTTTAGATCTGTCTCTACTAGCTTGAATCACTTCTGCCTCACCTTCAGAATACAAATACCTGATGTCCTAGATTATGGGCGAAGTTATTTAGTCACCCTTTTATTAGTTTTATATATTAAAAAGTTTCTCCATGCCTATAATTCTAGTGCTTAGAAGGATGAGGCAGGAGGATGGTTTTCTGTGACAGCTGTTTCCTGGGGCAAGACTCCACCCTCTCCTGAAATGTAACAAACAAAAGTAACAACTGCACCTACGTGCAATGTGGTGAGCCAAGGAGAAGTTATTGGGGTTGCTGAGGAGAGTGTGGGTGAGGAGCTGGACGACCTCAGGCCAGAGGAGCTTCATTACCAAAGAGCCCGATGCAGGCAGGACTTGTCGGAACTTCTCCTCCTCCCAGCAAGTTAGTTACTTAGACCTATGAGGTTTGTTTACTTCCAGAATCTCTAAAGCCTCCCCCTCCCCCCTGGAGGGAGTGTTTCGATTTGGAGGAAACTGCTCTCCAAGAGATGGCAAGTCAAAGACCAGCCAGAACATCACAGTGACACCTTGTCTCCAAAAGCAACAAAACACACACACACACACCACACACACACACACTGTGCAGTTCTTGCAGATGACCTGAGGTCAGTCCCCAGCACCCACATCAGTCACAGTCACCTGTAACCCCAGCTCTTCTGCACATACAAGTCCTTAGAAACAAAACCAGGTGGCGTGTGCCCTTAATCCTAGCGCTAGCGAGGCTGTAGCTGGAAGGTCCTCCACAGGTGACAGGCATGAATGTACTACACACACATACATGCACACAAAACATCAGACTCAAAGTAAATTATCTTTAAAAACATAGTACACAAATCTTTAAAGGTCACATATGCTACTTTGAAGACAAACTATTTCTCCTGTAGTTAACACCCACTCCCTGGCAAACATGAACATCGTTTGGTCTGGTTTGGGACTGTGCTGCTTCCCAGACCTACGTGTGTGCACTCTCAGTACCTGAGGAGCCTGCAGCCAGGCCGGGACCTCAGCAGGGAAGAGTGTCTGCCCGAAACATCCTTGGAGGAAAGTCCTTATTTACTCCTGATACATATATCCTGTAGATGTCTGGTCTTCAGTGTCACTGGTTCACAGCGACTCACTGCTGTTGCATAGAAGGTAAAGAGGTCACTTCTGTGGTTACAGCATATGTGACTGTCCTAGTCAGGGCTACTATTGCTGTGATGAGATGCTATGGCCAAAAGAGCAAGTTCAGGAGGAAAGGGTTTGCTTTACACTTCCACATCACAGTCCGGAAGTCAGGACAGGAACTCAGACAGGACAGGAACATGGAGGCAGGAGCTGATGCAGAGGCCATGGAAGGGGGCTACTTCTTGCTCCCCATGGCTTGCTCAGCCTGCTTTCTTAAAGAACCCAGGACCACCAGCCCAGGGGTGACTCCACCCACAATGGGCTGGGCCCTCCCACATGAAACTAAGAAAGTGCTCTTCTGCCTGATCCTTCCTGCCTGATCTTCTGCCTGCCTAAGTTCCTTCCTTCCATAAAACTTCAGCTTGGGTCAAGCTGGCATTAAACAGTGACTTTCATTGCATTTGTTACTTCCTGCTGTGATGCCCACAGGAGGTGGCTTAAGGAAGGATGTTGACTTACAGTTTGGGGGGCAGGGCTACAGCCCATTATAGAGGGGAAAGGGGGAGGCAGGAAGGTGGTAGTGAGGCTCTTCATCTTACCTCTTGCAGACACGATAGCTGACAGGAAGTTGAGCCTAGCCATCAAGCCTCAAGGCCCGCCCATACTGGCCAACTTCCTTCAGCAAAGCTTCACCTCCTAAAGGTTCCAAAGGCTCACCAGCTGGGAAGTGAACATGTTAACCTACTGGGGACATTTCACATCTGCACCACAACCACCGTCTTGTTTATCACACATTCTCACGGCCCTCCCTCACTAGCTGGCTTCCCGTGGTGTAGCACCATACCAAAGTGAGGTCTGCCTATCAGGGGTTCTCAGACAAAGAGGGGGGACTTGTCCTTCCACGAACTCATAAGGACTTGAGAATTTAGCCTAATGGCAGTTGAGTCACGGAGCCTTGTCATGATTCATGTGAGTGAGCCAATAGAGGGGTCACTCACCCCAGGCAAGCCTTGAATAACTGAAGCACCAGGGGACTCAACTAAGCAAGTCCTATGTTCTTGAGACTTGTGAGATGAGAGATGTGGCTCTGCGCCCCTGTGACTGGGAGTGACTTGCTTTACGGTAGATAACTCGCACAACACAGTGTGCTAGAAGCAAGCGTGTTCAGCGTCCGGAGCCTTATCACCTGAAGGAGTTATGAGGCTTCTCTGTCTAGCTGGCAACACATTTGGGGGTGGTGGTGGAAGTAAATTTAGTTTCACAGCCAACCATGCAAGTTTCACCCCCATCCTGAGGCCTTCCTGTCTATGGTATTAGAGTTAGCACCTCCTTCATGGGCCCCAAAACTGAGCTGAGGAGAAAGCAAGTGGTGCCCTGAACACCTGGGGTTGGAGAGGTCAGGGATGTGGAGGCGGGGCCTCGATTCTACTGCAGGGAGAGTTACAGACTTGAGAGGAGCTGGGTCAGACAAAGGTCAAGGAGAGGGTGGGAGGGTAGAAACTGGGGATCAAAGGAATGACTGTGGGACATCTTCATTAGGGGTCATGACGTTACACTCCAGAGAGACTCCAGTCACCTGTCCTTTCACTCTAGAGATCTAAATCGTAGCCACAAGCCATTTACCATTCTCACACTAAGCTGCTCTTTGAAGCTGGCTGGCCACGCTGGGACTCCTTGGGTCAACAGAGAACAGAAGAAGTGGAGCCGTGAGACCTTTATGACCAACTCAGAAAGACCATGTGGCTTCTAGCTTGTCCTCAGCACAGACTTTCTCAAGGTGGCAATGCTCCAGGCCAAAAGTCCCAGCTCTCCCTAGTCTGCCATGCTCAGGCCAGCTGGAGGTGCTTCCGGCAACACTCTGAGGAGCCCACGGTTCACTTGTCTCAGCCCATGAGGCAGGATGTGGGGGAGGGAGGCATCTCAGAGCAGCTTCACCCAATTGTCGTTGCTCCCCCAGACTTTCCAGCCCGCCCAGCCTTAAGTATGGTTCCAGCGTATGCAGTACCACAACACCGGCAGCATCCCAGGAGTACCCTGTCCAAATTCTTACTTACGGTGTCCTAGTCACTTTCCTGTTGGCTGTGCTAAGGGAGATACCACGATCACGGCAACTTATGAAGAAATTGTGTATTGGGGGCTCATGGTTTCACAGGGATAGAGCCATGACAAGGAAGGACAAGAGGATGACAGCAGGCAGGCAAGGCACGGGAGTAGTGGGGCTGAGAGCTCACATCTTGACCTACAAGCATGAGGTGGAGGAAGTTTAACTGCGCATGGCAGGAGCTTTTGAAACCTCAAAGCCTACCCAAGACCACACCCCCTAATCCTTCCCAAACGGTTCCACTAACTCAGGACCAAGTATTCAAATATGTGAGCCTACGGGGGTCTGTTCTCATCCAAACCCACCACAAAGAGCCTCTGGATAGTGTGTGTTTTGTGTCATGGAGTTTTGCATGGGTGCTAAGAAACAACAGGTGACCAGAATGCTCACCACCAGAGATGGCATGGCAAGTGTGTTTGTTTTAGTTTATTTAGTTTATGTATGAATGTGTATATATACCTTTGGGTGCGCAGGCCAGACAGAAGAGGTGTCAGATCTCTCTGAGCTGGAGCTACAGGCGGTTCATGGGACATCTGGTTTGTTGTGTGGGTGTTGGCGCCCAAACTCTGGTTGTCATGACAAAAAAACAAGCAAACAATGACAAAAACCCACTAGTAACCACTGAGCCATCCCTGCAGTCCCCATGGCAAACTTTTAAATCTTGTCATTTAAAAAAAAAATGTTTTTTAAGGATATTTTTAACGTACACTGATGTTTTTCACACACATGTGTGAGGGACTCAGATTCCCCCGGATCAGGAGTTACAGACAGTTGTGAGCTGCCATGCGGGAGCTGGGAGTTAAACCCAGGTCCTCTGGAAGAGCAGCTTGTGCTTTTAAATGCTGAGCCATCTCTCCAGCCCACTGAGGAACAATTTTATTAGAGTTTAAAAGAAAAACCCCAGGATGGGCAAGCTGTAAATCTCAATAGCTTCCTAGAGGAAATGGATGGTAAAGAGGAAGACAGATAGCCAGGTCCTTTGAAAGGAGGAAAGATCCAGAGAAAGTGAAAGAGACTCAGAGAAGAAAAGGGAGTCTTGTGCTTCCTTGAGTCAGGACTCAGAAATGCTAACAGAACCTCACTGCGGATCCAGTGACCACCAGTGCATACCACTGATGTAAGAGGAAACAATTCCATTGTTTTATAACTGTCTGCTTTCTGACCTGCCTTTCCATTTCGTTATTTAATACTTTATGTTTTGAGACAAGGGCTCTCTCTGCACACCAGGCTGGCCTAGAACTCATAGGGAGATTCACCTGCCTCTGCCCCCTGAGTGCTGGGACTAAAGGCTTGTGCCACCACGCCCAGTGGCTTCTTCACCTTCCTTCTCCATGAGTTAATTGCCTCTTGCACCCCTCCTCCTCCTCCTGTCACTCACTGGGTCACAGCCAATTTTCCCTCCTCTTAGTGTCATGTTTTCTGATACCTGCTCTCGTGTTTTCATGGTTTTGCTTGAAAAATCCCTCCTTGCTCAAGGCATTAAAAAAAAAAAAACCAAAGAAACAACAAAACAAAACAAAAACTCACTTTCCCACTTCAGCTGTGTTAACCTTATGTTGTATCGCTGATCTATACAGCATTACTTTGGCATGAGACATAAGATGTGGATCCAGCTTTTCCCCACATGGTTAGATAGATGCCATCTGATTAACCCACTCATCTGTACTTCTTTAAAATGCTGCCTTTGGGCCAGCAAGATGGCTGAGTGGGTCAAGGCAGTTGCTGTCAAGTCTGTGCACCGAAGTGGACACCTGGTCCCATGTCAGGGGAGGAGAGAACCATCTCCCACAATTTGTCCTCTCACCTCGACACATGCCACGGTGTGCACGTGTTCACACACAATGAATATATGGATGTGATTTGAAGTATCACTACAGTCAGCATTCTTTCCTTCTGAGCTGCCTGCTTCTGTACAGTACCCAAGCATCTGTTTCTAACTTCATAATGTATTTTACTGTGTGACTCTTTATATCAAGGTTTTGTGCCTAGCCTTTGTTGTTATTTTTCCCAAATGAGTTCTGGTATTAATAATGCTATTACAGTTTTGGTTAGCTCTCTTTCAGGCTGTCACGCTATGAGGCCAGAGCTATAGTATATATAATATAGCTGTTTTACAAGGGGAAAATCGAAGGCACAGAGAGGCTAAGTAATTTACCCAGGGTCACACAGCTAATTACAGAAAGGAGATTCTGAGCCAGCAGTTGAGCTTCAGGGGCCGTTCTCCAGATATCCTGACAGATGGGGGAGAGAAAGGGGTTAGAAATCCACGGGTAAGTGTAGCTCTCACCCCTCGGCAAAGAAGCCCCTTTTTGCAACAGAAGGCAGAGTGCTGCAGAGATCCCTGCAGAGATCCCCAACAAGCCAAAACAAGGCGAGCACATGACCTTGGAACATCCCAACACTGCCCCCATCCCCCTGCAGGAGCTCAGGCAAGATCACAGGAAAGGGCCAGAGGACCAGGACCGGGAAGCCAAGCTGCACACACGGACTCCCAGCGGTACGGTTACCTGAACAAGACCAGCCTAACATTGACAAGACAATGTGGACAGAGGAAATTCCACATGGCCGCGGCCCTGGATGAAGAGCTGCCGGGGTCAGTGCCCACAGGGAGAGGGCAGATGAGGTGAGCTCCCGCACAGGCTGTCCAGTCTGAAGAGGTCGCTCCGGACATGTATACGTAAAGTTAAATAGACTCAGTAAGGTGTGTGTGTGTGTGTGTGTGTGTGTGTGTGTGTGTGTGTGTGTGTGTGCATGCATATATCTACACATACACATGTACATCATGTAACAACAATCAAGAGAGCATGGATTTAGGAGGGGACATGGGAAGAGCTGGAGCGAGAGAGGAAGGGTGGAGGTGAGGTAGATATGCTGACTTTTAAATAACTTCAGGTTATTTTTTTTCCACTTTCCCTACGTGAGCCCCAAGAGAAATTTTAGCAGGAGCCCATAAGAAAGTCATAGGTGGTCGTCGTCCAGAATCTAGCCCACTACGTCCTTAAGGGGAGGGTGTACCACCCTTGGTTGTGACTTCAAGTACCGCTGTCCATCTTCTTGTCAGCTGCCACATGAGCTCACCGCTGTAGAATTGTCACAAGTGGATTTTAAGGGGGCAGAGACCAGAACAGGGGTTTCCAGAGGCTGGGAGCAGGGGCAGTGAGAACCAGGAAGTAGAGGAACGTTGTTCGGCCATGTGATGAGCTACTGCGTGGTGTGGTGGTTGCAGCAAAGTGTGAGAGGTTTAAATGTTTTTACCACGAAGAAATAACAAAAGCTTGAGGTAATAGATATATCACTCAATTTGGGACAGTCTTTCCTTCTCACCCCATTGCTCTCTTTTCCTCGTGTGTGTGTGTGTGTGTGTGTGTGTGTGTGTGTGTGTGTGTGTGTGTGTAGAGCACATGGTACACTATAAACATACACAGTTTTGTTTGTATCTATTCAGTTCTTTCATGAATTGAATACTTCATATTCACTAAGATACTAAGATGACTAAAACTTATTTTAAAGTATTGACAAAGATGTGAAGAGATTAAAATGTGATTTATAAACAGTATTCATAGGCTTATAAAGTAGTTCCTTAAAAAAAAAAATTAAAGCCAGGCATGGTGGCATAAGCCTTTAATCCCAGCACTCTGGGAGGCAGAGGCAGGCAGATCACTGTGAATTTGAGGCCAGCCTGGTCTACAAAGTGAGTCTAGGACAGCCAGGACTAGACAGAGAAACCTTGTCTCAGGAAAAAAGGGAAAAAGGGGGCCGGAGGGATGGCTTGTAGGTTAAGAGTACTTACCGCTCTTGCAGAGGACCCAGGCTTTGTTCCCAGAGAGTGCCCACACCTGCCTACAACTCCAGGTCCATGGGATTCGACACCTCTGGGTGCCTGTATTTATGTGTACACACACACACAGACACACACACACTTAAAGTAATAAAAATAAATATTTATAAAAATTAAAAATAGAACTGCCAGCCAGGCAGTGGTGGCACAAGCCTTTAATCTCAGCACCCTGGAGGCAGAGGCAGGAGGATCTCTATGAGTTTGAGGCCAGCCTGGTCTGTAGAGTGAGTTCCAGGATGACCAGAGCTACACAGAGAAGCTCTGTCTCAACAAACAAGGAAACAAAAAAAGTTTAGATGCTCAATTTTATATTGCATTATATATTTTTCTCACAGTTATTTGTTCTGTTTTGCTTGTTTCTAAGAAACACAGGTTTCTCTGTGTGGCAACCAGGCTGGCCTTGAACTCAGGGATCCACCTGCTTCTGGCTCCCTAGTGCTGGGGTTAAAGGTGTGCGCCACCACTGCCAGGTTAGTCACAGCTGAGAATTAACAGAGCCAGCTGTGGTGGCACACACCTTTAATCCCATCCCTGCCCTTTGGTAGGCAAAGGCAGGTAGATTTCTACAAGTTTGAGGCCAGCTTGGTCGACGTAAAATAGTTCCAGGCCAACCAAAACTAAATAGTGAGACCCTTTCTCAAAAGTAGATAATGGAAAAGTGCATTTGGAGTCAAAGTAAGGATGCGTTATGCACGATCACTTCCAAGTACACAAACAGTCAAACTGTGTCGATGACTGAGCTAAGTTTCACCGGGCTTGTGTCTCTTTGGTGATGACCTATGAGGGACATGTGAGGAGTAAAACTGTCGGGAGGCAGCGAGACACTTGACCTGCTCCGTGGTTGTGGTACCCAAGGTCTGAGAGCAGCCTAGCTGACGGTCGAAGGAAGCCCAGCATGTGCTCACAGTGGCATCTCAACCAGCTCATGGAGGCTAAGGGAATCATGACACTCCCGGGTGACCGGACAGATCGGGGATCACACTAGTGAGCAAAAGAGCTGCAATCAAGTGGATAAGCAGGACGTTTTCTCTCTTGTGTGGAGTCTAGATTTCAACCCGTGTATAAGACAGAGTAGGACGAAGGGGCGTGTGAGAGGAGCAGGAAGAGCCCTACACTTCAGGGTTGGCAGGGGATGGGGTTCAGTGGCGAGACACCTGCCTGGTGCGTGCACGGTGCACACGAAGCTTCACTCGTCACTCAAAAAAATCAGTGGTAGGAGTGTCTTACTGACTTGTGCGTCTCTACCTTTCTTTAAGTGGGACTTTGCATTGGTTACTTTGTGTGGCTGTGGTCAAAATACTTAGCAGAAACAACTTTAAGAGGGGGCGGGGCTTTTTATTTAGCTTCTTGGCTTCAGAGGAGTAGCTCTCTAACTCCGTTGACCCTGGCCCTGCGGTGAGGCAGAACACCGCGGTGGCAGGAGCATGCGTTCAGCTCATGACAAACAGGAAGCCAAGAAAAGAGGCCAGGGGCCTTCCAAAGCACCCTGCTCCTCAGTGAGACTCCACTCCCTAAGATGTCCGCAACCTTACGAAACAAGGCCGCCAGCTGGGGCCCAAGCACTCAACACACGAGGCTGTGGGCACATGTCGCGCTCACGCCGCAAACGAGCTTCACGCACTGTAAGGCAAAAATATAGATGAAAAAAAAAATTCCCCAACAACTGCTGTTGATGCTGCATGAGAGAGTAAAAGTTGAGGAAGAAATCACCCCAGTCACTGCCTGGGCGGGGGTCATGTGACCCACACAGAGCCCCGGTCTGTCTCCACACTTGTCTTCCCATCAAGGCCTCACACAGGATACCCCAGGTATCGTAGTAAACTCCCTAACTGTGGGATTACACCAGCTCAGGCTGCGATCACTTCACCGGGGACGGATTGAACATATTAAATATGGCAACTCAGCAGCTAAGTGGCTGCTCCTCCAAAGGACCCAGGATCAATTCCCAGCACCCACATGGAAGCTCACATATGGGCTAGTTCTAGGGAGTCTGAGGCCCGTTTCTGGCCTCTGCTGGCAGCAGGAAGGCAAGCATGTGGCACACAGTTATGCTTTGAGGGAAAACACCCATACCATACACACAAAATAAAAAATAAATAACATCTTTTAAATCTAAAAGGAAGAAAGTGAATCCTAAATAAAAGCCCACGCCTTCCTTGAGCAGTGGGATAGTGCTTTGCTCAGCAAAAGGAGCCTTGATTTTGGCTTATTAGTTAAAGAGGTGGGTCTGATTTAATGTCTGTTGCTCTGATAAGATCCTCCGCCCAAAAGCAGCTACGGAGAAGAGAGGGTTTGTTTGGCGTCCGGCCCATCATTCAGGGGAGCAGGAAATGAAGCGGCTGCTTGCTGCTTTACTGTTAGACTTTTGCTTCGTTTTCTTACATAGTCCATGGCCACTTGCCCAAGAAATGGTATTGCCTGCAGTGGGCTGGGCCTCCCGTATCAGTCGGCAATCACGGTAACCCTCCACAGCAATCTGATCCAGACAGCCCCTCAGTCAGAACACCCTTCTCCGATGACTCGAGGCTGCGTCAAGCTGACGGCTGAGCAAACTAGGACCAGGGGTCAAACACACTTAGTCTTGCCTTAGCAGTACTGGGGATTGAACCGAGAGCCTTATACCCGCAACGCAAGTGCTCTACCACGCAGCCATGGCGCTCGGCTAAGTAAAGGGGTTAAAAGTGTAGAGTTATGAATGTACAGCTCAGCCAGGACTCGATTTACTCACTCCTTCCTTGCCTGCTTGTACAGATTGATACCGAGAGGAGGACTGGGCACATGGACTTAGGCCATGTACGAAATAGCTTCGGCCCTTTAACTAGGCAAAGGCTCCAGTGTACTGCCAAACATAATTTACATGAGTGCAGAGCAGTTAATCCCAAGTGTATCTCTAACTCAACAACGAAAGTGAGGAGGGCAAGCAAGGGACTTGACTTAAGTGTCAGCCATCCAGACAACTAAGTTGTTCTCGGTTCTGTTCTGAGATCGGGCCTTACTCTGTGGCCCAGGCTGCAGCTACTGAGATACACACTGGAGTACTTAAGGGAAAGAGCTGTGATGCCAAGCACCTCCAAAATCATCAAAAACCGAGGATGACTTGTGGATAGACATGTGACAAAGGAAGCGGAATAAAATGTTGATAGAATCTCAGTGGTAACTTGAAGAATATTCATTATAGAATTATTTCAACTTTGTTGCGCATTTTATTATTATTATTATTTTCGAGACAGGGTTTCACTATGTAACAGCCCTGGTTGTCCTGGACTCACTTTGTTTGTTTGTTTGTCTGTTTGTTTCTGGACTCACTTTGTAAGCCAGGCTGGCCTAGAACTCACAGAAATATGCCTGCCTTTGCTGGGATTAAAGGCTTGTACCACCATGCCCAGCTGCATTTTACATTTTTATAACAATGAGAAATTCCATTCTTAGGTGTACACTCAGAAGTGAAAATATGTCTGAAAAAAAGCTTGTGCCCAAACATTCATATGAGAAATATTAATAACAGCGCAAAGAATTGGCAACACAGATATCCATAATATTGTGAGCAGGTAAAAAATGTTTTAAAAAATTAAATGAATTGGCCCACCCCCAAGATCTACCCCATCGATGACGGGTCATGAAGGGGCTGGTCCTACCAATCAGGGTTGCCATGACACAGGGCAGCAATAGGACATCCGAGAGGAGTCCCAGTGAGGACCCCGTATCGCTAGAGTAACAGAGGCCCAAGACCTCATACCAGACCGATGAGACAGTGCAATGAACATTTGCAAGCAAAGAAATGTGGACCGAAGGGTATACTGTGGGACACGGTGACACACTACAACTTCCACAGTGAGATTTTTCCCCCTCTGTTGTGGGGGAGGTTACAAGGGTGGGTATGAGGGGAGGGAGAGATGGATGGGATTGGGGTGCATGATGTGAAACTCATAAAGAACCAATAAAAAGTTTAAATGTGTATGTGTGTGTGTGTGTGTGTGTGCGCGCACGCGCGCTTAACCTCTCATCCTGTTTGCCTTCAACTGCCAACTTGACGGAGTCATCTAAGAACAGTGTTGTAAGTGAGGGATTGTCCAGAGCAGATTGGCCTGTGGGTATAACTGTGCAGGATCGGCTTGGCTGCAAACTGATCTAAGAGGACCCAGCCTACAGCAGGCAGCACCATTCTCCAGGTGGGTGATCCTGGACGGCATAAGAAAACCAGCTGAGCAGACACCTGTGAACCAACGAGCAAACAGAAAATGTTACTTGGCAGTGTCAACTGCGGCACGTGCTACAACGTAAGTGAACTCTGAAAACATTATGTTAAGTGAAGGAAGCTGTGATGGTCAACTTGGTAGTGTCTAGAATCACCATGAAGACCCGACTCTGGGGGCACCCACGAGGTGTTGCTGTAGGATAAGGTGGGAAGGCCAGCAGACATGTGGGCAGTGTCACACCATGGCCTGGGCTCTTGGTCTGCATAAAAAGGAGAGAGGAGAGTTCCCACCCTCTTCTTCCTGACTACAGATGCAAAGTGACCAGCGGCCTGCAGTGCCCGTGGCCAGGAGTTCATCAGGTTGCGCTGGACCCTAGAACTGTGAGTCTAAACAAAGCCTTCCATCCTTCAGTTGCTTTCGTAGGGATTTTAGCACAGAGGGGGGGAGAGAGTGGGGGAGAGAGAGAGAGAGCAGGGAGGGAGGGAGGGAGAGGGGGAGAGAGAGAGAGAGAGAGAGAGAGAGAGAGAGAGAGAGAGAGAGCGCCTGACTGTTAATGAGCACAAATTTTCTTCTGAGGATGATCTATCTCATACTTTTATTATAAAAAGTAGAAATAAAAGCTGATTTTTAACCTGGGAAAATATGAGAAGTAAAGCTTTCTCTCTTTTCTTTAAAATCCACACAACATGTCATTACATAGGTA
>CAJRSG010002049.1:0-11591 GCA_907169655.1 Acomys percivali | reverse complement strand
TAATGTCAACAATTAATAAATGGGACCTCATGAGGCTGAGAAGCTTCTGTAAGGCTAGAGACACGGTCAAGAGAACAAAGCGACAGCCTACAGACTGGGAAAAGATCTTCACCAACCCTACATCTGACAAAGGTCTAATATCCAAAATATATAAAGAACTCAAGAAATTAAACACCACCAGACGAAATAACCCAATTGAGAAATGGGGCTTGGAACTAAACAGAGAATTCTCAACAGAAGAATATCAAATGGCTGAGAAACACTTAAAGAAATGCTCAACCTCCTTAGTCATCAGGGAAATGCAAATCAAAACGACTCTGAGATTCCATCTTACACCCATCAGAATGGCTAAGATCAAAAACTCAAGCGACACCACATGCTGGAGAGGATGTGGGGAGAGAGGAACACTCCTTCATTGCTGGTGGGAATGCAAACTAGTACAACCACTTTGGAAATCTATCTGGTGCTATCTCAGAAAACTGGGAATAGGGCTTCCTCAAGATCCAGCTATTCCACTCCTTGGAATATACCCAGAAGATACACCAGCACACAGCAAGAAAATTTGCTCAACCATGTTCATAGCAGCCTTATTCATAATAGCCAGATCATGGAAACAGCCTAAATGTCCCTCAGTAGAAGAATGGTTAAAGAAACTGTGGTACATATACACTATGGAATACTACTCAGCTATTAAAAACAAGGAATTCCCGAAATTTGTGGACAAATGGATTGAGCTAGAGATGATCATAATGAGTGAGTTAACCCAGAAGCAGAAAGACTCAAATGGTATATACTCACTTATATCTGCATACTAGCCCAATGGACATGTCCCACAAAAGCCTTCCCTTACCAGGAAACTGGGACCGAGGGGAGTACATCCTATTGGGACTCTAGTTGAGAGAACAATGGGTGAATAGCAATGTAGAAGGATCCAGTGGGTTCTAGAAACCTACAAGTAGAACATTATGATAGGCAGATTTGGGTCATGGGGTCCCGCTCAAACTAAGGCCCTAGCCAAGTACAATACAGGCCGAATAATTTAAACCCCTACCCTGATCTAGCCCATGGACAAGACAGTCTCCACACTTGAGTGGAGAGAGGGATTTGACTTTCTCAAGTACTCTGGTGCCTCACATCTGACTATGTCCCCTGGCGGGGGAGACCTAGTGGCACTCAGAGGAAGGACAGCAGGTCACTGAGAAGAGACTTGATACCCTATGAGCATATACAGAGGGAGGTAATCCCTCTGAGGAACAGTCATAGGGGAGGGGAATAAGGGGAAAATGGGAGGGAGGGGAGATTGGGAGGATACAAGGGATGGGATAACCATAGAAATGTAACAAGAATAAATTAATTAAAAAAA
Organism: Acomys percivali; assembly: GCA_907169655.1. Lineage (NCBI taxonomy): Eukaryota > Metazoa > Chordata > Mammalia > Rodentia > Muridae > Acomys > Acomys percivali. The sequence continues at coordinate 10,228 of CAJRSG010002049.1, read as the reverse complement.
TAAATTTAAAAAAAAAAAAAAGGAAAAAAAAAAAAATATCCAAAGAGAACTTATAACCTTTGTGTATCATTTCAAATATTAAATGAGACTTATCCCTCAAACAACACCTACATTATGAGTAATAAACTATATTAAATATTTGAGTTCTAACATGTGATATCCGTCCTAGATCCTCATTTCTCATAGATCAATAAAATGTGATAACCCATTTCTTGTACTTCATCTTTGCTTTTCAATATTGTTTTATACTTATTTACATTCAAGGAATGTCTGTAAGGAATTCTTGTGCTGAGTATCTTAGAAGCGAATAATAACTAGGAAACAACCATGGTTTTAATGTGTAAACTCTTCATATACAAATTGCATAGTAATGTATTCATGGTTGCATTGTACAATCTGCATTGCCAGTAAAAGAGCGTACGGATGAGATTTTCTTCCCACTAGCTTTACAAGATACTGCATCCTTAATTCCTATAGGCATTTACAATTCTCAAATAATGCCTGTTCTAATTTTTTGTATAAAGATGTGAGTGTCAACACACACACAAATGCACCAACAGACACTCCTACATACATAGATACAAGATAAACAAGATACAAGATACACAAGATACACTGTTGAAACTAGAGTCTGTGAAAGTTCAGAATTTGCTAAGTCTGCATGTTTAGCTTAGCATAATGACCTTCTGTTCCATTCCCAATTCCTGCTAATAATGTTGTTTTTTCCAGGTTGAGGTCAAATTCATTATACACATATAGACCATCATGTGCTTTCATCTGAATTCAAATAGTTCTAAGGGAAGTATGGACCCAATAATTGTATTTGTTTAGTTTCTTCTTTGATCTGTGGTTTTGGTCATTTATGAATTATATATAAGCTAATTTTAAGTGTTTACATTTTATCATTTAGTAAAAAATATCACTGTATATATTTAAGATAGAAAAGATAATATATTTAATTTTATTTAAATAATTTATTCAGATAACTTCTCAATTGTGATTCCCTCACTTCTATCTTCCCGGTCCTTCTTCCCTTCCTCTTTCAACCTGTTATCCCCCACTGGGTGTGTAAGAGAAGGGAACCTCCTCCCCTACCATATGATCATGGTCTATCAGGTCTCATCTGGATAGCCTACTTACCCCTCCTCTGTATGCCACCAGGCCTCCCCACCAAGGGGAAGTGGCCAAATAGGGGGCACCAGAGTTCATGTCAGAGTCAGTCACAACTCTACACACAACAGTGGAGAATGTGCTGTCCATTGGTTAGATCTGAATAAGGGTTCTAGGTTTACTGCATGCATTGTCCTTGGTTAGTATAGTGGTTTGAGCAGAGCAGGCTAGGTTCTAATCTGCCATCCTTGATGGTCTTCTTGTAGGGTTTCTGGACCCTATGGGTCCTACTATTTCCCCATTCTCCCAGGCCTCTATCACTGGGAGTCACAATAGGAAGTCTCAGGATCTGACCCAATCATCAACTGAATGAAGACTCTCATAGGACATCCCTGTTGGGCTAGTATCCAATTATGTGTGAGTATATACCATGTGTATCTTTCTGAATCTGGGTTAACTCACTCAGGATGACCATTTCAAGTTCCATCCATTTGCCTGCAAATTTCTTTGTTTTTAAGAGCTGAGTAGTATTCCATATTCCATACCACAGTTTTGTTTTTAGCCATTCTTCTACTGAGGGACATCTAGATTGTTTCCAGATTCTGGCTATTATGAAACGGGCTGCTATGAACAAAGTAGAGAAAATGTCCTTGTGTGGTAGAGGATCTTTTTGGAATATTCTGAGGAGTGGAATAGCTGGGTCTTGAGGTAGCCCTATTCCCAGTTTTCTGAGAAAGTGCCAGATTTTCAAAGCAGTTGTACAAGTTTGCACTCCCACTAGGAATGGAGGAGTATTCTCCTTTCTCCACACCCTTGCCAGCATGTGCTGTCACTTGAGTTTTTCATCTTAGCCATTCTGATAGATGAAAGATGGAATCTCAGAATCATTTTGATTTGCATTTCTCTGATGACTAAGGACACTGAGCTTTTCTTAAGTGTTTCTCTTGCATTCTATATTCCTCTGCTGAGAATTCTCTGTTTAGCTCTGTATCCCATTTCTTCATTGGGTTTTTTTGGTTTGGTGGTGTTTAATTTCTTGAGATCTTTATATATTTTGTATATTAGACCTTTGTCAGATGTAGGGTTGGTGAAGATCTTTTCCCAATCTGTAGGCTGTCACTTTTTTCTGTTGACAGTGTCTTCTGCCTTACAGAAGCTTCTCAACCTCACAAGGTCCCATTTATTAATTGTTGACCTTAAGGCCTGGACTGTTGGTTTTCTGTTCAGGAAGTTCTCTCCTGGACCAATGGGTTCAAGGCTCCTCCAGATTTTTCTCTTCTATCAGATTTAGTGTCTCTGGTTTTACACAGAGGTTTTTGGTACGCTTGTATTTGAGTTTTGTACATGATGATAAATATGGCTGTATTTGCATCTTTCTTCATGTTGACATCCAGTTAGACTATCACCATTTGTTATAGATGCTATCCTTTTTCCATTGTATAGATTTGGCTTCTTTGTCAAAAATCAAGTGTCATTGCATGTTTGGGTCTTTTTTGTTCTTTAATACAATTCCATTGATCGACCCACCTATGGCTATGTCAATGCCATGCATTTTCAATTAATGTTTCTCTAAAACACAACTTGAGATCTGGGGTAGAGATTCCTTCGCAGGATACTTTATTGTATAGGAATGTTTTAGCTATTCTTTGTTTTTTATTTCTCCATATGAAGTTGAAAGTTGATATTTGAAGGTCTTTTAAAAATTGTGTAGTTATTTTAAGAGGGATTGTATTGAATCTGTAAATTGCTTTGGGTAAGATGGTCATATTTACTATGTTAATTCTCTTAATACACAAACAAGGGAGATCTTCCCATCTTCTTATGTCATCTTCAATTTCCTTCTTCATAGACTTGAAATTTTTTCATACAAGTCTTTCACTTGCTTGGCTAGAGTTACACCTAGATATTTTATATTACTTGTGGCTATAGTGAGCAGTGGTGTAGTTTCCCTAGTTTCTTTCTCAGCACAATAGTCATTTATGTATAGGAGGGCTACTGACTTTTTTGAGTTAATTTTGTATCCAGCCACTTTGCTGAAGGTGTTTATCAATTAGAGGAGTTCTCTGGAGGAATTTTGGGGGTCACATATGTGCACTATCATATCATCTGCAAACAGGGACAAATTTGATTTCCTTCTTTCCAATGTGAATCCCCTTGATCACGTTTTGTTGTCTTATTGCTCGAGTTAGAACATCAAGTACTATATTGAAGAGATATTGAACGAGTGGGCAGCCTTGTCTTGGCCTTGATTTTAGTGGAATTTCATTGAGTTTCACTCCATTTAATTTGAGGTTGGCTATTGGCTTGTCATATGTATTCTTTATTATGTTTAAGTGTATCCCTGATCTCTCCTAGACTTTAAACCTTATGGATGTTGGGTTTTGACAAATGCTTTGTTGGCATCTAAGGTGATGACCATGTTTTTCTTTTAGTTTGATTATATGGTGAATAACATTGATGAATTTCCATATATCGAACCATCCCTACATGCCTCGGATGAAGCTTACTAGGTCATGGTGAGGGATATCTTTGGTGTATTCTTGGATTTGGTTTGCAGGTATTTTATTGAGTATTTTTGTGTCAAGGTTTATAAGGGAAATTGGTCTGAAATTCTCTTTCTCTGCTGGATTTTTGTGAGATTTAGGTATCCCTATTACTGCAGTGTCATTGAATGAGTTTGATAATGTTCCATCCATTTCTATTTTGTGGAATAGTTTGAAGAGTATGGTATTAGCACCTCTTTGAAAGTCTGATAGAGTTCTACACTGAAACCATCTGGCCCTTGGCTTGGTTTTGCTTGGGAGACTGGTGATGACTGCTTCTATTTCTGTAGCATAAATAGGACTATTTAATTTGTTTATCTGATATTGACTCAAATTTTGATTGTTTCTTCAAGAAAATGTCCATTTCCTCCAGTTTTTCAAATTTTGTGGACTATAAGCTTTTGAAGTAGTATCTAATGATTCTTTTTATTTCTTCAGTGTCTGTTGTTATGTATCCCTTTTCATTTCTGTTTTTGTTGATTTGGATAGTGCCTCTCTGCCTTTCAGTTAGTTTGGCTAACAATTCATCTATCTGTTGATTTACTCAAAGAACCAGCTCCTGGTTATGTTGATTCTTGAATTGTTTTGTTTGTTTCCAATTAATTGATTTTATCCAGGAGTTTGATTATTTCCAGCCATCTACTCCTCTTGGGTGTCTGCTTCTTTTTCTTCTATGGCTTCCAGATATATCCTTAAGTTGCCTATATGAGATGTTTCCAATCTGTTTATGAGGATTCTTAGTGCTATGAATTTTCCTTTTAGCACTGCTTTCAATGTTTCCCATTAATTCGGGTACATTATAAGTTGATTTTCATTTAATTTCAAGAAGTCCTTAATTTCATTCTTTATTTCTTCACTGATCCAGTTGTTGTTGAGTAGAGAATTTTTCAGTTTCCATGTGTGTGTAGGCTTTTGTTATTTCTGTTGTTATTGAAGTCCAGCCTTAGACCACAGTGATCTAATAGGATACAAGGTATTATTTCAATCTTCTTGTATCCGTTGAGGCTTTTTTGTGACCTACTATAGGTCACTTTTGGAGAGGAAGGTATCATCTTTTGTATCGGGGTGAAAATTCTGTAGATATCTGTTAGGCCCATTTGATTCATGACATCGGTTAGCCAGATTAATTCAGTTTAGTGTCTGTTTCATTGACCTATCTTTTGGTGAAAGTAGGGTGTTGAAGTCTCCTATTATTCATTTGTACAGATCAATGTGTGGTTTAAGCTTTCTTAGTATTTCTTTTACAAATGTGGATGCCCTTGCATTGGGTGTATAGATGCTCAGAATTGTGATGTCATCTTGGTTGAAGTTTTCTTTGATGAATATGAAGTTTCCTTCCTCATCTATTTTGATTAATTTTGGTTGAATTTTATTAGATATTAAAATGGCTACACCAGCTTGCTTCTTGTGTCTCTTTGCTTGGAATACCTTTTTCCAGCCTTTGACCCTGAGGTAATGACTATCTTTGTGGCTAAGATGTGTTTCTAGAATGCAGAAGAATGAAGGGACTTGTTTATGCTTCCATTCTGTTAGTCTGTGTCTTTTTATTGAAGAATTGAAACCATTGATATGGAGAGATATTAATGACTAGTAACTGTCAAGCCCCATGATTTTGATGTTGGTTGTAGTAGAGTGTTTGTGTGGTTGCTTTGCTACAGTGAAGTTATCTGTTTCCTGTGTTACCTTGGTTACAGTCTGTCGCTTTGTGTTGGAGTTTTCATTCTAGCACCTTCTGTAGGGCCAGATTTGTGGATCCATATTTTTTGAATTTGTTTTTGTCACAGAATACCTTGTTTTCTTCATCAATGGTTATTGAATGTTTTGCTTGCCTAGTGTCTAGACTAGCAGCTATGGCCTCTTAGGGCATGCAGAACCTCTGCCCAGGCTCTTCTGGCTTTTATGGTATCTGCTGAGAAGTCTGGTATAATTCTGATAGGTTTGCCATTTGGTGTTTTTCCCTTGCCACCTTTAATATTTTTCTTTGTTCTGTACATTTTGTGTTTTGATTATTATGTGATGGGAGAAATTTATTTTTTGGTCTATTCTATTTGGTGTTCAGTAGCTCTTTTTTTATATTTACATGCATCTCTTTCTTTAAGTTGGAGATATTTTCTTCTATGAATTTGTTGAAGTTATTTTCTGGGCCTTGGAGCAGGGATTCTTCTTTTTTCCTCAGTTCCTATTAACCTTAGGTTTCATCTTTTCATGGTGTCCTTGATTTCTTGGATGATTTGTGTCAGGGATTTTTGAGACTTGACATTTTCTTTGATGGTTCCACCAAATTTTTCTATTATATCTTCTGCACCCAAGATCCTATATGCCATCTCTTAAATTCTGTTAGTGAAGCTAACCTTTGCATTTCCCATTTTCTTCTGAGAAAGAAATAAAGGAAACTACACCATTCATGATAGCCACAAATACTATAAAATATCTTGATGTAACACTAACCAAGAAAGTCAAAGATCTGTATAACAAGAATGTCAAGACCCTGAAGGAAAAACTGAAGAAGATATCAGAAGATGTAAAGATGTCCAATGCACATGGATTGGCAGGATCCATACCAAATGGCTTTCTTACCAAAACAATCTACAGATTCAATGCAATTACCATCAGAATACCAACACCATTCTTTATAGACTGTGAAACAATTTTAAACTTCATATGGAAAAAGAAAAAACCCGGAATAGCCAAAATAATCTTATACAATAAAAAAATTCTGGAGATATCTCTATCCCTGACTTCAGGCTATACTACAGAGAAATAGTAATAAAAACTGCATGATACCAGCATAGAAACAGACTTGTTGATCAATGGACTAAGACTGAAGACACAGAAATAAACCCACATAATTATGGGCAGTTGGTTATTGACAAAGGAGCCAAAACCATACAATTGAACAAAGAAAGCATCCTCAACAAATCTGCCTATCATAATGTTCTTCTTGTAGGTTTCTAGGATCCTCTGGATCCTTCAATTTTGCCATTCTTCCATGCTTCTCTCATCTAGAGTCCCAATGGGATGTCCTCCCCTCTGTCCCAGTTTCCTGGTTAGTGAAGACTTTCATGGGACATGCTCCTTGGGCTAGTATGCAGATATAAGTGAATATATACCATTTGACTCTTTCTGCTTCTGGGTTAACTCACTCATTATGATCATTTCTAGTTCAATCCATTTGCCATAAACTTCAAACCCCTACCCAGATCTAGCCAATGGACAGGACATTCTCCACAGTTGAGTGGAGAGTGGGGACTGACTTTCACACGTACTCTGGTGCCTCATATTTGACCACGTCCCCCTAAATGGGGAGACCTGGTGGCACTCAGAGGAAGGATAGCCAGCTACCAAGAGGAGACTCGATACCCTATATACATATACAGGGGGAAAAAGTCCCCCTCAGTCACAGTCATAGGGGAGGGGAGGAAGGGGAAAATGGGAGGGAGGGAGGATTGGGATGATAACCGTTGAGATGTAATATGAATAAATTAATAAAATAAAATAAAAAATAAAAATAAATAAGTAAATAAAAACAAAAAAACAAAAAAATCAGGTTTCTTTCAAGATTTGACAGTTCTTCCTCCTGTACAAGCTACCCTAGATCCTTGCAATCAAGAAGAGAAAACAAAAGAGAAAGAATCTTTCAGCATCCGATCATGGATCGAATTCTATTTTGAATGAGGGCTCGGGACCCCTAGTATGGTCTCCACTCCAACTCTCTCCTTCAGTCAGAGGGGAACTGGAAGGGCATATGTCTCAGGTTTCTACTTTGCAGGAACATCTAGTACCTCTACCTGTGAAGAAATCCTGGGACATGCTTAATAATCTGACAGATGTACCAGGGGTTTCTGAACAAGAGAGCCAAGACTCAGTTGCCTATACCCATTCCTCAGAGCAATGAGGAAAATACATACAGATCTCCAGTATTTCATCATTTCATTTACTGAAAATGGATACAAAGCTTGTGTCAGAACAGAGTATACAACAAAGGGTCATAGGTCTTCCAGAAAAAAGGGTACAGCCACAAAAGGCACAAGTACCTAATGTGGAGCTGACACCCAAGATGCCCTTTTAAGCCAAGGCCAGCATAAAGGTCACGCCACTGGCATTGCTTCAGCTTATGGACTTAATGGGAGTCATCCCATAAGCTCACTCAGGGGTGATCTAATCTGTGGGGTTTTCCCTGTAGCCATCAAGCCAAATAGAAACAGTGAGTATAACCCCTTAGTCCTCAAACCAAGTGATGAAATGAATGGAAGTAAAAAGTCCTCAGCATCAGATGATGGAATCGATGTGGCCTCAAGACTGAGTCAAGTCACAAATAACAGCAAGGTAACTCCTGTAGCATTGCTTCCCATTAGAGACTCCATGGCGATGGTTAATGAGTTACGTCCATGTGTCATAGAGTCAGTGGGAATAGCCCCAAAGCCACAATACCAAATCAAGGAATCACTGAAGATGGATATACTGCATGAGCATCAAGGTATAAAACCAGGAAAGATGAGTCTAGGACCACAGAATATAGCCATGGAAGCTCAGGAAAAGATTCTGAAACCTCAGCACAAAGTACCAGAAACACTGGAAATGATCCCAGCATCACAGAATCAAGCCACAAAGCACAGCAGGATTACTCCCAGTCCAATCAGTAAAAACACAATGGAAAATAACTCAACTTCCCTGCAAGAAATCAATGACAACACACAAGGAACTCCAGTGGGGAAAAAAGCATGGGTTTCCTGCAGATAATTCCACCAGAACAGCCACACACTGCAGAATCTAGGGGTTTGACCCAAGGTTCAGGGTGCAAGTTGCAAATTTGACTATAGTGTCAGCTCAACCAGATGTTCTGACTTCTTCTGTCCTCGTAGGACCTGGAGAATCTAGAAGGTTATCTCCACAGACACCATCTAAAGTCCTGGGACCATCAGGGATGATTCTACAACCATCAGAGTAACCCATAGGTGGTCTAAATGCAACCACAATAGTACAGCTTTCAACCAAGAGAATGACCACACCGCTACAAACTCTAGAGCCTCCTGGTTTGATCATACAGCCAGTGGCTCAAACGAAAGAGAGACTGGAGTTTCCTTCTGCATCACAGGTTCAGGTCAGAGACTCTATTTGGATGATGCCACAACATCGAGTTCCAGGGTATGGATCATCAACTCCAGGACAGCCTCATCAGGACATGGACCCTTCAAACTTCACCCCAAGGCACAAAGAGTTGGGCTATTCTGAGGTGAGCCCAAGGCAAAGTCACAAAGTGATGGAGACGTCAGGTATCTGGCCACAAATGATAACTCCTATAGATATAACACTGTCAGATCACCAAGTAACAGAATCTATGAGAATAACCCCATAAGCCCCAGAATCCTGTTTTCAAAATGCTAAAGCTGCACAGTTGATGACAGGTCACAGTCTCCAACTGTGAGTTCTTCAGAGTTCACTTCATGCCACAGTTCACAATATTCGACACCTACCTTTGCACCAAACCTAACGTTTCAAGATACAAAACCTCACAGCGGTGGATAGGATCCCAACAGCAAAATATGAGTTGTCAACAGTTTCCTTTAGATGAGAAACCAGTGGTGTTAGGCCGTGAGTGCACCAGGAAGTTCTTAGCAGGACCAGCAATGGCCAGTGTCAAATTTTCAAATTTGATTCCAGAATCACAGCAAGAATGTATGAAATCTTCAGAGTTTACTTCAGAGCCTAAGTGGCAAAGTGTAAAACATGTAAAATTGTCATCAGTGTCTCTGACACAAAGTGGAAAACCTGTGGTGCTACCATCAAGGTCATTCCTTCAAACTGTGAAATCTGGGAACCAAATGTGCCAAACAGTTGATCAAATCCTCTAAAGTGATATATGGGCCAGGCCACCAGGTGATCAAATCCTCTAAAGTGATGCATTGTCCAGGCTACCAGGTGATTGACTGCACAGAGATGAGCATGAAGACAAGGCATCAAGTCCCCATGTTGCTAAATTTTAGTTCATTACCAACCTATCAAGATGCAGGATCTCAGAAATGACAAAGTGTTTATAACATACAATCACAGAAACTATGGAGAAATCTATGAGGTTGACCCCCAAGAACCTATGCAAATGCCAGATGGTGTGGTGGCCCAGGGGCCTGCCTCTAATTCTAATCTCGGACAATGGAGTTGGGAATCCCAAACTACCCACATTGGTGAGCTCTGGGTTTGACTAAGGCACCCATCTCAATGAATAAGGTGGAAGAATGGTTGAGGATGATGCCTGGCATCAACCATGGTATTCCATATGCATATGCAAACATGGACATATGTACTCACACGCATGTAAAATATGCACACCACCCACAAAAAAAAGTGAAAATCAGTATAAAGCATAGTACAAAACTCTTTGTGACACTGAGTTAGACAAAATTTAGTAAAGATGATAAAAGATAGTTAGGAACAAATATACATCTTATAAAGCATTAGGTCCAAAACATGAATTCTCAAATTAAAATACTAAGAAAGGTATAAACATTTTACTAAAACCACTGCTATATCGAGAGAGAGAGAGAGAGAGAGAGAGAGAGAGAGAGAGAGAGAGAGAG
>CAJRSG010002031.1:61-10728 GCA_907169655.1 Acomys percivali | reverse complement strand
AGGGTCTCTCTGTGTAGCCTTGGTTGATCTCCACTTCCTTCCCCCCCTTGGTTTTCAAGACAGGGTCTCTCTGTGTAGCCTTGGTTGATCTGGGCTCACTTTGTAGACCAGGCTGGCCTTGAACTCACAACGATCCACCTGCCTCTGCCTCCCGATTGTTGGCATTAAAGGCGTGCGCCACAGTCTCTCACTGAATCTGAAGCTAGGTTGGCTGGCCTGTGAGTTCTTGAAATCCCTCTGTCTCTGCCCACAAAACTGGGGATGTATGGTTGGCTATTATGTAGATGCTGGGGAATTGAACTCATGTCCTCTTGCTTTTACAGGAAGTGTTCTTAACCACTGAGCCATCTCCCTAGCCCTCCCTTGTGGTTTTGAGGGCTTCATAAACACTGAGCACAAATATAGGCATGTTCGTACACACATCTGCTTGTAGTGTGAGGAGCCAGAGTTGGGTTCTCAGGACTTCTACCATGTCCTAAGCCACCTTTATTCTAGCACTATCATTCCCTGAATTCTGTGACCTCTATCCCACTCCATGATAAACCATTTATCTCCAGAAAGGGCAGGTCACCTCCTTGTATGTTGTATGGACTTTCCTGGCAAAGCGTGAACAAATGTCTACTTACCTGAGTCAGGGCATCAGAGTAATATATTCCACAAATGGCCTAAAGTAACAATTTCAGCAGAGTCCAACTTGACAGAACTATGATTTTAATGGGCTTGCTTCTGGAACATGGTCACTGACCGAAGTTAGGGGGGCAAGTCAGCGACATCACTGAAAAGTCTCCCCCTAGCTTGGATGGATGACCACTTCATTGCCCCTGTACACTCCAGTACCCCTCAAGAGAAGTACACGAGGCTGGGAGGGAGGTGTAGTAAGAAAAAACTAGAAGCCACCCTCTCATCAACAGACAGCTTGATGGTCCCTTGATGAAGATGGTCTTGTCTGTTGCTTGGAAGACAGCACTCCACAACGCATCACTCCTAGGCACTTGGGAGATACCAAGTGGACAAGTGCAGGAAGATAATGGCTAAGTGCAGCTGCAAGGCCCTAGGACAACACTCTGCCTCCTTACCCAGGGCACAGTTTTGTCACCTATTGGGTTTGGGCTGTTCTAGAAAGAATGGAGGTCACTACCAGACATGGCGGCTCACACCCACAATCCTAGCACTCTGCAGGGTGAGTAAGGGTTTGAGGCCACTTTGAACTGCATGGTGGAATCCCCTCTCAACACAGAAAAGAAAAAAAAATTATGGAGGTCTAAGTAAGCAAACACCTGGAAAGCAAAGTGTCACCAGATGCCCAGTGGAACACAAAGGGACGCTCCTAGCTTTAGACTTACTTGCACAGTTCCCTGAAGAGCAACTGTGGCCCCCAAAAGGGTAGACTTGCTTGTCCAGATTGTGAGATCGCAGCCAGTCTCTGTGGCTCACCTTCTGCTTTGCAGCTGCTATTTCTGTCCCCTCAGAAGGTATCCTGTGTGCCTGAGCAATGACCTGGAAGCAGAAGGCCTGAGCTGGACCCTGAACAACCGTGTAACTTCCTGTGAGCATTAAGTGCTGCTCATACATTTAAGACTTCCAGGATGGGGCCTGATCTAAATATGACTGTCATTATTTTAATGGGATCACAGGACATACACATTGAATGCTAACAGCATGTGCTCGGCGATTAAGAGAGATGGGGGAGGGGGAGCTGCTCACTGCTTAAATACTTGTCTAGATCCCCGGAACTTATGTAAATGCCTGTGGGTGTGGAGGCTGCTGTGTTTCCATCTTCAGAAGGTGGGGGTGGCTAGAGAGATGGCTCAGTGGTTAAGAGCACTGGCTGCTCTTGCAGAGGACAGGGACACCCCCCCCCCCCGGTTCAACTCCTAGCACCCACATGACAGCTCACAACTGTCTGTAACTCTTGCTCCAAGGGATCCAACACACTCAGACAAACATATATGCAGGCAAAATCCCAATGCACAGAAGGTGGAGACAGGAAATCCCAGAGCAAGCTGTGATGAAAACAGCTACATCTATGGACTGAGAGACCCTCCCTCATTGAATAAGAGGGAGGGTGATTGAGGAAGATTCCCAACATAACCTTGGGCCTCCTCCAGCATGTGTACACACACACACACACACACACCCAGTGCATGCACACAGTCATACAAATATATATATATATACACACACACACACACACACACACACACACACACACACACACACACACATTCAAAAACGGGAAGGAGAGAAAGAGGGCACGTACACACAGTAGGTAATTTGGCCAGTCTTTCCAAAGGCGAGTGTTGCGCTGCTGCCACCCAGTTTTCCTGTCCTGTGAGCCACTGTCAGTGTGAGTAGGAAGAAGCTGTCACTCTGAGTGGGCTGGGAAACAGAAAGTGATGCCCAATCATAGCGTATCAGCCCAGTCTGTATGTAGCCATATTCAGGCAACAGATGAGAGAGCCAAGATGAGGCGGGCAGAGAGCAGAGACTCAGTGGTCCTGTCTACTGCTGGATGGATGCAGGCTTCCGGACACTGACCCAGCAGCTTGCTTGCGTAAGACTGCTGATGCTGGTGGAGCCCCAGCTACGCCAGTCTCTGCTGCCTTGTGCTTGCTCAGCACCAGAGTGCCACTGTGTCTCTGCTCACCGTGGCCTACCCTAAGGACCTTCTCTAAGCTACTCACCAGCCCTTTTCCTCTGAGGGACAAAATCCTAGAAAAGTGAGGGTACAAAGGTCAGCTGGCCATCTGTGTCCATGGGCAGCAGAGTCACCCTCCGTTCCAGCTTGCCCAGGGCTACAGTGCTCTTTGGGAAAGAGGACTTTTAGTGCTGAAAGCAAGACAGATGGTCCTCTGGCAGGCAGACAAGTGAGCCATCTTTCACTGCCCACTTACAATGAGGGACCCTCACCTTAACAACACCTGCCTTAACTGGAAGCAATCTTTCTTGCCTTCAAAATTCTAGAACAGTATTTGTGCCTGTCAGTACCTAAGTTCCATCCCCACAAAAAAAAAAAAACCCTCAGTGTCTGGGGGAACATCTTATTTTTGTTGTGTCCAGGATACACCAAGGTCAAAGTGGGAGGTGACAGCAAGCTGGGTGACCTTCCTGTGGTTCTGGGCCACTCTGTCCCCTTTCCGTGGCTTAGAATGCAGGTTTCCAGAAAGCCATCAGTCTTGAAAACATTTAATTACAGGGAAAGATCTCCAAGGCTGTCTTTCACCTCCCGGGGATACCTTTCTTTTCTCCTGCTCTTTCTAAAAGAGCTTTGGCAATGAGGAAATTGAACTGAGGGAACAACTAGGGGTCTGGAAGGCAGGGAGAGGGAAGGAAGAACAGAGAGGTGGAGCCAGGGGTAGAGGCACAGTGAGTCAGAAGAAACGTCCCCGGGGTAAATGAGTGAGAGGTAAGACTATGCTTGAGGAAGGAGAAAAGAGGGCTACACAGACAGGCGTGAGGCTGGGCCACGCTGGCACTGAGAGGAACAGGGTCATAGAGAAGAGAGGCGGCTGGAGCAGAGAGAAAAGGTCAGCTGAGAGACAGAGCAGCCCAGAGGAGCTCAGAGACAGTGAGAGGCAGAAAGCTGGGGCTAGGTTTGCATTGGAGGAAGGACTCCAGGCATTGATTGAAAGAAAGCGAGTGCGGGCCTGGCCTTTGAAATTGTACCATCCTGGGCTAGAGGGATGGCTCGGAGGTTAAGAGCACTGCCTGCCCTTCCAAAGGTCCTGAGTTCAATTCCCAGCACCCACACGGTGGCTCACAACCATCTGTAATGTGATCTGATGCCTTCTTCTAGCAGCAGAGTACTGTATACATAATAAATAAATAAATAAATAAATAAATAAATAAATCTCTAAGAAAAGAAAAAAAAAAAAGAAAGTGTACCATCTTCAGCTCCTGTAAGTACTTGGCGACTCGCGGTGACTTAATGGAGCCTGATCCCCTACGGCCTTGTCTCCAGGGACCGTGGAAATGGTAAGGCCACGTGGCCCCTCGTTCTAAGAAAAGCCCTGACCCTGCGTGTCCTCTCTTTCAGGCTGTGACAGCGAGCACTGGGGTCCCCACTGCAGCAACCGGTGTCAGTGTCAGAATGGCGCCCTGTGCAACCCTATCACCGGCGCCTGCGTGTGCGCCCCCGGCTTCCGAGGCTGGCGCTGTGAGGAACTCTGCGCGCCGGGTACCCACGGCAAAGGCTGCCAGCTGCCGTGTCAGTGCCACCATGGAGCTAGCTGCGACCCACGCACGGGCGAGTGCCTCTGTGCCCCTGGCTACACCGGTGTTTAGTGAGTAGAGAGGGCGTAACCCAAGGGTGGGGCCAGGGCGAGGTCCGGACTGCAGAGGTATGGAAAGAAGACTTGGAGCAGAGACAGGAGAGATGAGGCCCCAGCTAGGAGGAAAAGGCATGTTCTGGATGACCCTGGCTTAGGCAGGACCTGTGGGTTAGGCCTAGGGACCCTCACCAGGGCTTTCAAGGCTCTTTGGCAACTTCTTAGCACCCTATGGACAGGATGATGGGAGCAGAAAGCCCTGGTTGTGACACCTGTCCTCTGTGTCCAGGCCTCACCCACGGAAGTCTCAGATCCAAGCCATGAGTACATCTTGGCCCTACTGGAGACAAGTCACATGGTCAGAGGGCCAGCCCTTGCTAGTCACAGGACAAAGAAGTGAGCTTGGCCTTCTCGTTTGACCTTGGCAGTACATCCCATCCTAATTGATAGCTCTGAGGCACACAGCTGATAAGAGTCCAGTGCAGATTGGGCCCCTCACTTCTGTGCCCTGAGGAAGCCACACTGATAGGGGATCCCCCCCAAAACAGCTTAGTCGATACTCTCCCAGACAAGACCGATTGTGTTCTTCCAGCCCTGCGGAAGGCTCTATAGATCTCCCTAGATCCTTAAGCACCAGCCGAGGATGCAGACCACAAGACATCCTGCACTGGCAGCTGTTCCTGCCCCGGGGTCTGGTCAGCTCCCCTTTGAGCTAGAAGCCAGCCATGACCATTAGAATAAGACCCAGGCCCATGATGTAAACCTCCCTATACTCCCACAGTGGCTGCCCCCCACACATGGCAGCTGGGACCCTTTCAGAACCTAGGAAGGGCAGGCTTTGGAGTTGCTGGCTTCCCTTTTTTAAAATAGGCAGGTTTTCAGGGAAGGGAGAGATGGCTCAGTAGTTAAGAGCACTGACTGCTCTTCCAGAGGTCCTGAGTTCAATTCCCAGCAACCACATGGCAGTTCACACCCATCTATAAAGAGATACAATGCCCTCTTCTGTCGTGCAGGCATACATGCAGAAATAACACTCATACACATAAAATACATCAATAAATACATCTTTAGAAGAGAGAAGGTGAAGATGAAAATAGGCAGGTTTTTGAAGGCAAACTCCATGGCCACTCCTTAGGCCCATTGCTCATGCTATTTCATCTACCTGGTGTGCCCTTCCACTCTCTCAGTGAAATCAGCCTCACCATCAAGTCCTAAATAAACTGTTTTCTTCTTAGGGAAGGTCTCTTCTGCCTCTTCCCCAGAACTTTCAAGTGTTGGGCCAAGTGCCCTACAGCTCAGATGTTATATCTGAGACCTGTCTCCCCCTACTGGCAGGAATCAGAACACCCACACTTGGTTGGTGGGGTACTTCAGGTGGGCTGGTTGCTGTGGTGGGGGAAGAGCCAAGTGCTAGGTGGAGGGTCAAGGTTGAGACTACCCTTGTGGACAGGGCTCACTAGGGAGCCAGGGGCGCTGGGTCTGAGCGCTAGGGCACTCTTGGGAATGTTGTTGACTGACACCCTCCGTCTCTATGCAGCTGTGAGGAGCTATGCCCCCCTGGGAGCCATGGAGCTCACTGTGAGCTACGCTGCCCCTGCCAGAATGGAGGTACCTGCCACCACATCACTGGCGAGTGTTCCTGTCCTCCAGGCTGGACGGTAGGTGGGCCTCAAGATCTGGGTGGGCACCATAAGAGGTCTTGGCATCTATCACAAGACCATGAATGGCTAAATTCTTCTCTTTACCCCTGTTTATAGTCATAAGCCATCATGAGGCATCCACTAGCAGTGAAAAGCCCCAGGTGTAGGGTCTGAGTGGCCTAAGGCAGTTACTTAGCCTCTCTGAGCCAATGGTCTCTCACAAGCAAAGGAGTTGTATTTTCCTCATAGGAGCTCTGTCCATGTAGCTCAGTTGGTTGAATGCTTGCCTAAAATGTGTGAAGCCCTGGGTTCGATTTCTGACACCACATAAAGCTCCATGGGAGCACAAAACTATAATTCCAATATTTGGGAGGTAGAGGGAGGAGGATCAGTAGTTTAAGGCCATCCTCGGCTATATGACAAGTTCAAGGCCAGCCTGGGCTACATGAGAGCCTGTCTGAAAAAAGAATGTTTTTAATTAAAAAGGGGTGGGGGTGCCAGAGAGATGGCTCAGTGGTTAAGAGTGCTGACTATTCTTCCTAAAGGACCTAGCACCCACATGGCAGCTCACAACTGTCTGTAACTCCAAGGCCTGACACCCTCACACAGACATGCATGCAAGCAAAATGCCAATGCATATAAAATAAAAACAAATAAATAATTTTTTTAAAAAAGCAATTGGCTTTGGTCTTGGTACCCAAAGGAGCCTCGGGTATGGCAGAAGGAATTGGGAAAGAGGACCCACAGCAGTACGGTTCATCTGGATTTATGAAATGTTACCCTACCTCACACATTCATGCTGGCTCTGTGCCCCTCCCCCGGAACCCCATACATTCCCAAGTGCTTCTGGTACTTATCCTGCATCCTCTACCATCACAGGTCTCCAGCCTGGGAACCCTCACTACGGGAAAGTAGGTGGAGATATAGCCTCACCCATGGAGGCATGCCTTCAGGTGATGCTGCCCCTCGAAAAACCTCCCTGACTCTGGTCTCAGCTTTCCCATGTACAAAAATGACTTGCCCTCAGTGAGCCTTGCTTGGGTTGGTTGTCATGGAAGGCAAAATCCTGCAGATCCAAGGTGCTTGACAAACACCAAAACCTTAATACGTGCTTGATTTCCACCCATGGATGTCATAGACTAGCCACAGCCGCCTTTCAGCTGTCACACGCTCCCCGCCCCATCAGCACCTCCCTACAGACCCAAACCCCTGAAAGGCTGCCAGCCTCAGAGGCTGCCCTTCTACTCTGTAGCCCCTGTAGCATGACCCACTTCAGGAGAGGCCCAGGGCCTGAGGACAGGGCTGCTGAGCAGAGCAAGATATTTCAGGAGGCTTTCAATACCAGGCTCCCAAGGGCAGCCAGGAAGGACACCTGCAGACCCATGGATGCTTCTAGACAGGGAGGGACCTTAGGATCTAGTACCACCGAATATGGCTGCATACTGGAGTCAGTGAGGGGCAGGGGGCATCACACTCGAGCCTCTGGAATGCTGTTTTTAATAAGCTCCCCAGGTGACTCTGAGGAAGGCAGTGTGCACCCAGACACAGCTACACTTGGATGTCATTGATCAAGAACAAAGGGCTGGCTTCTGTGTTCCATAGAACCTGTTAGCTCCTCAAGGTGGCTAGGTGAGGGAGGAAGCCTCAACACTGGGGCTCAGCTTCCCATCACCCCACAACACTCTCAGTATTGATGTTCTAGGTAACAGGTCACAGAAACAACACCAGGCACAGCTCGAAGAGTCTTGAACACCAGGGTCTGACCATAATGTCATTTCTTGGATGAGGGAGTTGCGAGCAGGGACGGCTAGTGACCTGCTTTGGGCCACAATATTGGTTAGGAATGAGGTGCAGTTAGAACCTGGGTCTCTTTGTTTTTGTTTTGGTTTGTTTTTTTGAGACAGGGTTTCTCTGTGTAGCCTTGGCTGTCCTAGACTCACTTTGTAGATGAAGCTGGCCTCCAATTCACAGAGATCCACCTGCCTCTGCCTCCCGAGTGCTGGGATTAAAGGTGTGCACCACCATGCCCTGCAAACCTGGTCTATTAACTCTAGAATCACCCCATCCATGCATATTCTCTCTCTCTCTCTCTCTCTCTCTCTCTCTCTCTCTCTCTCTCTCTCTCTCTCTCTCTTTCTCTCTCTCTCTCTCCCTCTCTCTCTTTCTCTCTCTCTCTCTCTCTCCCTCCCTCCCTCCCCCATTCCTCCTCTCTTCCCCTCCTTCTGCCTCTTTTTATTGCCCTTTCTTTTTATCTCCCCCCTCTGTCCTCTCCCTCTGTCTTTCTGTGTCTTTCTCTTCTCTATCGTTTTCTTTCTTCTCTCTCTCTCCCTCTCTCTCTCTCTCCCTCCTTCCCTCCCTCCCTCTCTCTCTCTTCCTGTTCTTCTTCTCTCCACCCCTCCCCACTCTTCTGAAAGGATAGAGGCAATGCGATCACCTCGCTCTCCCTCACTTCTCCCACTCTGACCTGCTCCTCAGAAAGGTCTCTATTGCCAGTCAGGTTCCAGGTTATCCGGTGCCCACAGGCAGGCTCAGGGAAGGAGGCTCAAGGAGGGAGCCCTGAACCTAGCCAGCCCTCTTCTGAGATGCTGCCGTGGGTAGGGAGAAGGAGAAAGGCAGCACATAGCGGTAGCTCTTTTCCTAACATGCATTTCCAGGTGACAAGAAACCCTGTCTATAGAAAGCTTTGGTGCTGAGGACTTTGTTTTAAATTTTATGATAGACAATCGCATTTCTATTTTTGACATAGCATTGAACTTGCAGATTTGCATGAATTATTAATACCCCGCCCGGTGCATGCCGAGTCACAATGTAATGAAGCTTCAGCTCCGGCCTGAGGCTCCTCCAAAGGAGAGCTGGGGCCGAGGAAAGGGCGCTGAAGGGAATGATCACTTGTCCTTACCCTCCATTGCCTGACTTGCCATTGGCCCCCATGGGGCTTCAGCCACCCGTTTTCTTACTCTGAGGCTGATAGAATGGTGTGTACTACCACCACTCTGCTGGGACACTGAGTACAGAGGCGCTGCTGGGACCTCTGGCCCCTCTGGCTCGCCTGGCCACCAACCCCCAAGAATGCCACAGGCCCCTCCACTTGCCTGGCTATAATGAGCCCAGGTATGGAGAGGCCCATGCAAAGAGCCCAGGAGCTATTTCCCCTTGCAAAGAGGGTCACTGCAGGTAGCTTGGGGACAGGCAGGAGGCAGGAGGGGCTGTAGTCAGTCCTTCTGGAATTCCCAGGCTGACAGCAGAGGATGGATGGACTGAGTATGCTCACATACGCTCACATATACACAGACACTCAAAGAAATGCACGCAAAGGAGATGATGAGCAGGAGGAAGGCAGAGCCAAAGCTGGGAAAGGGCTCAGTGGTGGTAGAGGGCCAGGTCAGTCGTGGTAAAGGGCCGGGGCAGTGGTGGTAGAGGGCCAGAGAGACCTTCTGAAGCTTAGGCTTTGGAGTCCCAGACACTAGTGCTTGGAACAATGACTATAGATGCTCCTGGCTGGTCCTAAGGTTCAGATCACCTCCACAGCACCTTCTCCAGCCACTGCTCAGTCAGTGTCTCAACAGGTAGATGCCACCCTGGGACAGTGTGAATGCCTCAAATGCTGGCAAGATAGAGCCCCCCTCTTGGCCCCTTCCTTTTGACCTTCTGTGGAGTAGAGACCTCTTACAGTGACACTGCTCTCCAGGTTCCCACAGGAACATTAGGTGTGACCAGTTGGAGAAGCAGGACTTGTCCCACTGCAGGCCAACCTTCTAAATGCTGTGTAGCCCAGAGCCCATGACAGGAGAGGCACACCTGACCTTTTCAGGTTGCCAGACAAAAAGCCTCATACCAAATGGCTCAGACAACGGGGACTTGTCTTCTCATGGGCTTGGCATCTGGGTGTCTGAGATCCAGGTGTCTTCATCAGGCAGGGCTGATGACTTCTGAGCCTCTCCCCAGCCTGGAGATAGCCGTCTTCTTCCTGTGTCTTTGCATGGCTATCCCTCTAGCCTTCTTATAGAAATCACCAGAACAAAGGTGGTACCACCCATGATTGACTGAGCCCTCCCATATCGATTATTAGTTAAGAAAATGTAGCCAGGCGTGGTGGCTCACACTTGTAATTCTAGCACTATTCAGGAAGGCAGAGGCAGACGGATCCCTGTGAGTTCGAGGCCAGCCTGGTCTACAAAGCTAAGGCTATACAGTTAAACCTTGCCTTCAAAAAAAACAAAAACAAAACAAAAGAAGAAGAAAGAAAGAAAAGAAAAAAAAAAAAGAAAAAGAAAAGAAAGAAAATGTACCATAGGGTCTGTGGGCCTGTAGAGATGGCTCAGCAGTTTAGAGCACTGGCTGCTCTTCCAGAGGTCATGAGTTCAACTCCCAGAATCCACCTTGTGGCTCACAACTCTCGAGAATGGTATCTGATGCCCTCTTCTGGTGTGCAAACATACATGCAAACAAAGCACCTAAATAAATAAATAAATATTTTTTAAAAAGAAAGAAAATGCACTACAGAGTGGCCTATAGACCAATTTTATGAAGGCATTTTTTTTTTCTCAATTGAAAAGTCCTTTTCTTCTTTAATCCCAGCACACAGGAGGCAGAGGCAGGTGGATCACTGTGAGTTCGAGGCCAGCCTGGTCTACAAAGTGAGTCCAGGACAGCCAAGGCTAACACAGAGAGACCTTGTCTTGAAAAACAAAACAAAACAAAAAACAAACAAAAAAGAAAGAAAGAAAGAAAGAAAGAAAGAAAGAAAGAAAGAAAGAAA
>CAJRSG010002028.1:13969-48961 GCA_907169655.1 Acomys percivali | reverse complement strand
AGACATGTCAATACCTCTGCTTTTGCAACAGAAATGCCTGTGAATTCAAAAAGAAATACAGACACACCATTCTATGTAGCTGTGTACTAGCACAGGATTGTGCCAAATAGGGAAGATAGAAAAGAAGAAAGTATACACGAATGACTTACTAGTTCTCAATTCCTCTCAATACATTTTAGGCTCTTCATAACTCAATATTTTAAAATTCTGTATTTAACTTTCTTTAAAATGACAAAGAAATGAAAAATTTAAGTAAAATAATAGTAAAAATATGATAACTATGGGATTCAATGTGGATTCACATATAAGTGCTACTGTCTACCAGCACAAAAGTTATGAAAGGTTGAATTATTATTAGGCTAAATGTAAACACGAGGTAAAGGGATGTAAGAAGTTAGCTATATATAAGACAGTGATCAATACCTGTAAAAACTTATGAGATAAACTAAGCAGTGGAAGTCAAGTCAGAATATCAGCTAGTAGAAGCTTTAGACATCCCTAAGATGAAGTACCAAGCATGGAATAAAAATATTCTCACCCAAAGAAACCAGGTTGTTGTAGTTGTCCAGCATGACATCTCTGTACAAAGCACTCTGGGCAGAGTCCAGACATTCCCACTCCTCCTTGGAAAAGTTTATGGCCACATCCTTGAAAGTCAGTAGACCCTGAAAATAAAATTAACAGTATCACCTCATGGCCATTGGATAAATTTTATGTTTGACAAAAGGAAAGGTAAGTTAACTATAGAACTTGTTCTGTTATGAATAACTAATATGCATTTTAAAACTAAATTATATTCTGAGAAAAAGACTTTTCTGTCTTCTCTGCAATGAAGCAATAGGCCAGCAGCACTGAGCTTGTGTGTGGGGACCTTTGTAGGGATCAAATGACATGATCACCACACCATGAGGGATGCTATTAAAGTTGCAATCAATAGGAAGTATGAGAACTACCAAAAGAGGCCCTCAGATGAAATATTCATAATATATTGGCTTCTATTCACTGTTAAATAATGACCCTTCTTACTCTCTGTAAAAATTGAGTGCCTATATTTATCTTTGATATGAGAAAATTCATAATTATTACAGATTACAATTTTATCCTCTAGAAGTTGTCCTGAAAAAAAAAAGACTTTCAAATGAGGTGCTTTAAGCACACCGGTGACATAAGTTTTAAAGAGTTAATAATGAGAATCAAATGAGAAAAGTACTTCTGAAAATTTGCGTCAACATAGTGAAGGTTCAGAAGGTCTGACAATGAAGTATTTTTGTAAAGACAATCACCTTGTCCCACACACATTCATTTACCTGTGAAAAAGACATCTCTTCTTTCCCCTTCAGAATGGATTGTCCCAGGAAAGTTTACATTGAAATTTCACCTTCCAGATTCCACTCTGTGTTTAAATGAGCAGATTTTCCCTGTCCCTGGTGAAATGGAAGAGTGCAATTCAAGAATCACAACTACCACAATCCCTTCTTCTTGCCGTTGAAGTGATGCAGAAACCATGACCTCCTACAAGATTTTCCTTTCCTGTATTTAGGTGTTCTGTTTTCCCGGCATATTACGTTTTTCTCTCCAAACCCAATTGAGCTGCTGCAGTAACCTGCTATCTACCTAACAGAGGCAGATTGGAATTTTAAAGGATGGATAAACACAGCTGTCAGGTAAAATTCCTCTTCACCTTTTCCTCTCTTTTCTTTGCCTGGGATAGCTCATTAAAAAAAATTGGCACGTATGTTTGCAGTCATGGCCAGAATCTGTGAGGTTCCCCACCTGAAAGTATTTCTTGTCCTGGGTAAGCAATGTAGTTGCCTAGAGCCAAGAGGAAAGAAGCTAATCACCGCCAGATTCACTATTGTCTCCACTGAGATATTACTTTTGGCTTCCATGTCCCAGTCTAAAAATACCATGATGTTGTTATTTTGAAAAAAGCCCCATGGTTATATTATCTCACAATTTCCCTTTTATACTGACATTGCTTTTTTGTTCCTTCAGCAAAACACTAACTGCTGATACCTAAATAAGTTACCTCTGCACCATTTCTACTGCATTTGGCTGTTACTGAAGTCAGCTGGTCTTTATGTTCTTGTAACATCTTCCTTCTTGATACTTTATACTAAACTGAGGATTAAAATACAGTTATATCATAGGCAACTTTACATACCAAAATTTTAGCATTCAATTTCTAAAAAGAAAACGCTGCATAAAACAGGCAGAATCATTTTGATCCATTGCAAATTTTACCATATTGTTTCTCATTAGTCTCCAAAGAAACAACTAATAAGAACTCAAATAGTGCCTCAATGTTTGGTGGGAAGTTTTCATACATTTCCTTTATTTCTCTTTAATTTTGCCAAAAAATTACATATTAAGGCCATATTCCATGGATGTAAGGATTCATGAATTTCAGAATTTGAAGATGTAGGTCTAACCAAGAGAAAGTTTACAAACTGTATTATATATGGTTAAATTAATACAACCTACATAGAAAATTGTCTTGTCTTAGTTAAAAAACATACTGCATCTAAGATTATCTAGATTTATGCCACACTAAAGGCAATTAGAAATAAACTGTAAAAAAAGGCTTGCAGTTAAAGAAAGACAGAATGTATTATTTCTTATGGAGATTAGATTGATATGGATCCATTGTGAGATAGAAAATCATTGGTTTAATAATTGAGTTGCATTTTATATGCAATTGCCTCCAATATACTCACCATTGAGGCTGAGTGTGGTTACACATTCTTTACTTCTGGCTCTTGTGAGGCAGAGGAAGGAAGATGTCCAGGATTTTGAGAAAAAAAAATCTAGAAAGCAAGCTCCAGACTGTGGATGTACATTTATTCTTCCTACATTATTTAACACAGTCAATTAGCAAGCCATTAGTTTTCTTTAACCATCTAGTTCCCAAAGGACAGACACAGAAACTGTAGTTTATGATTTATCTGCCAGCACTAGGCTGGGCAGAATGTGAGCTACTCTAATCTTAATACCCTTAAACCCAACACATAAACCAATACCTTGCCAGTGTGATAATTCCCTGGTGGATTATCTTCCCTCCATCTCTTTTTTGCCACCATCCTCCTCATGCTTCTCACCCAGAAATTCCTCCCTTCAATTCCTGTCCTTCTTCCCTGTTGATAGGCCAAACAGCTTTTTACTGGCAGCTGTTATACCCACTCAAGGCATTCCTCCATATCAGGATGCATAGAAAGGTCCTGTAACAAAACAAACAAACAAACAACACCCACACACACTTGTTTATCTCATGCATAAATTCTGGACATGGCAGATATTAAGTTCACCAATAACTGAAAAGAATTCTGAGTTTTTCTCCATTGCTAAGAGCCAGGGGGAAGGACTGTAGCTCCTCTGGATGGAAGGATTCATCTCCATGTATGACCTCCTTGAGTTATTACTCATCTTCGAATTCCATGTACATACTATCTCTCAATCATTACATGAACATCCTATGATCTCCTCAGGCTGACCACGGGCTAAACATCTTTCACATGAACACATAGCTGTGGTCAGAGGACCGGATTGTCCTTGTAATTTCCTGGGTCCTTCTCACATCACTTATTTATCAGGATCTGCTTCTTGTATTTTCAATTTACACAGAACTCTGTGAGCTGCATGTGTTTCTCAAGTGAATCTGTCACACAGCCTCGCTCAAATGGTGTCACTACATCCCAAAGAGAGTTTGACAGGCATCTTCATAGTCGTTTAAGGATAAGTCTTAGCACCAGAGACAAATAAGCACACAGACCCTGTGATCCTGTGAATGTGTAGAAACAGAACCAAAAGAGCCAGTGTCCCAGGATGAGTCCCTCACCTATCACAGGTCAGAGCCCTCTGGCCCTCAGTGCCACAATTCTACATCACAAAACCAGCAGCCAGAGCCAAACTCTGCCTCAAGTACACAAGGTGTGTGGTGGGACCTTTTACCTCCTGCTCTTATCCTCCTCTCTGCTCTCCACAGCATGACATGAGTCTGCTTTCACCAGACTACTGTTCATTTTCTTACCCATGACAGCCTTACTCACTTCAAACAATGTTCCATGCCTGTGGAAAGTCAAGTCACCTCCCTGTTCTAGAAATCACATTTGTCCTCAGATGTCAGGCACATTCCAGCTTCCTTTCCTCTGCAGAGCCACTAATTTATAAAGGATGATGAAGGCTCTATTGCCAAGGACTAGACTTAGACAGGAAAGGCAATACTCACTGCCAAGGAACATGACTTTATGAAGACACAGTGCTGAGATGAAGTGCATTTGAGCAGCATTGCTAGTAAGCGATCGACAGATATATTTCTTCCTGGGCAGGCCTTGAAAGTAATAGAAGCCACCAGATGCAGATCAGACAACCTGTCTGGGTACCTGGGGATTATTGTCCTAAATTAGTAGAGATGAAAGGAATGAAGGCCCTTCTGAGAGGTACAAGGAAGGGACATGCAGACAAGAACAGTGCACCTGAGAACATCAAAGAGGTCAAAAGGTGCAACCCAAGTGTTGTGGGCAATGAAGTTCTGCATATGGAATTGATTGGATATAACTGCAGAGGACAGTGCTGAATCCTACAGGCAGATGCTTATTCTAACAGATACAGATATCTCCACTGTATCTTTAGAAGAATCTGCCACACTACTTTGGGGTCAGTACAAGTGTCTGTCACAAACTGGGACATATAACCAGCTGGATGCTTCAGGATGAGATCCATGAAAGACCTGGCAGATGTGCAACCAATAATGCAGTGGTAGGAAAGGACAGTGTAAACACTGCTGTATTTGGAGGACAGAGATATCAACCTGGAAAACAAGGGCAAGTGCAATTCACATGTTGGGAATTAAAGAGCTTTTAGTTACTCATTGGGGGCTCTCATGGCAGTGTCAATAATACAAATATCCTAGGAAGGAGGAAACCTAAACCACTGGAGAATCCCTGCCCTCATAACAGTGGTGCCACATGGTAGCCTCTGGAGAGCCTCCCAGTGTTAAGATAAAGGCATGAGCAATGAAGGTCATATTCAACCCTGTCCAAATCATAAAACATCAACTTCAGTAGAAGTCGTTCTCTGGGCTTTAAGGGAAGAGGACTTCGTTTTACCCAGTTCCCTCCCTACAGATGGGATATAAGCAAGGCCTCAGTGGGGTAGACTGTAGGAGTGAGCTGTTGGCTCATAGTTCCATATCTACACATTAGCCCCATAGTTTCAGGATGTTCCCTGACCTGAGCTGATCCATTCTTATTACTCTTGAGAGTCAATATCTATCTGAACATGTAATAGGAAAGCCAGAGTCCATCCAGTCTATCTGAAGCAACCAAATTCCCTGAAGCCCCCACCAGACCATACTCAACAGCTCCCAAAATCTGACGCTTCTGAAGTACAGCCCCTGCACCTTCTGCTTCCATGCATCAAAGCTTCTTGCTATGGAATGGTAAGTCAGCATTGTAGAACATGTTGACGTACATAATTCTTACAAGAAAGGATTCCTGGGTGTGAGAAAAATGTAGATAGGGGACAAAAGGCAGCACCCTACGACCAGTCCCGTCACTTTCTATGTGCTGAAACTTTGGCAAAGGACTAGTCTGTCTTGTGGAATTTAAGAGTCCAACCCTCATCATATTAGATCCTGGCCATGTGCCCTAAGACCTTGTGATGTGGCTCTGAGATGAGTATAGTCTGGGTTGTCTGTCCTTGTTTCCTGGGGACTACAAGTTCTTGGACACAGCCTACAGAGTTCAGTTACCAGTATGCATATACTCAAGCTCCCTCTCTTGTTTGTCTAGCACTTTAAGGACCTCCCATTTCCACCATTTCCACTTGAGGTGTCAAGGACTTCCCTATGCAGAGTACAGAGAGGAGGACAACAGCAGAGAAGGTTATCATGGAGAACCCAGGGATCCTGAATCAAAAAGATGTCTGGGGAGATGATGAACCTTGGTAGTTTATTTTTACTATTTTTGATTATGCCTAGAAAATAAAGTTTGGAATATGCCCATAAAACTGTTTTTTTATGTGTCCTCAATAGTAGTAGATAGACAGACTCCCATTCATGATCTTAGAGCCATTATCAGTCATACTGGGCAATACTGAGCCGTGTAACCAAGAGTCCTCACACTAAGATGAGCACATAAAGTTAGGCTTACCACACGTCAGCATGTGCTTTTGCTCTCTGTGAGTACTGAAGACCAGAGAGCTAGGGCAACACCCACTCCCACAACCACCAAGGCAGGTCCACATAATGTCTAGAGGACAATCAAGTATGGTCATCTGTGTCTCACAAAAGAAGATCAAAATGTCTGTAAGCATCTCTTATAACTCCCAGGGACAGCACCTGGGCTTGTTCTACTGCCTATGCCGAAATTATATGACCCACAAACCAGAGGAAAAGGACATCAGACATCAGTGGAACCTGTACATGTTAACAGACTCTAGACATGGGCTCCATGCTCTAACCTGGTAGTCCTGACAACATGAGGCATTTGGATGTGGAATTGTTAGCGGGATCCAATGGTTTGTTGAGGACTGGACACTAATCTGATAAAAATGGTGGTAAGGCAGGAAAAGGAAGAAGGCAAGACTACAAGCTTCTCTCTCTCTCTCTCTCTCTCTCTCTCTCTCTCTCTCTCTCTCTCTCTCTCTCTCTCTCTCTCCTCTCACTCTCTCTCAGGCCACTATCTCTCCCAGCATCTTCAACTAGCAGCCAAGCCTAGAGCTGTGACCTCAGCATAGCAGAGACAGGAGGACAAGGGCAGTAAGTAAAAAGCCCTGCAATTCCCCTGGTGTATTTGAGGCAGAGGTGGGCTCTGGCTTTAGAGCTTAAGAACTAGTAATATGACACTGAGGGTGTCAGTAAGCTCTGAGCCATGATGTACCAGAAGTTCACCTTGGGATGATGGCTGTTTTGGATCTTTTCCTAGCCATTCATGCTATTTCTGGGCTTATTGGTCTCTGATGATTAAATTTATTCAAAAACTACTATGAATATGTCTTTCACAGTCTATTTGCGAGATTGTGACATCATGTTGTGAGGATGACAGGGATTGACTAGTACCCTTAAGACACTCTTGCAGTTCACAGAATTCTGTGTAGATTGAAATCACAGGAGGCAGATCCAGATGACATAAGTGATGTATGGAGGATCCCAGTAAATTACAAGGACAATCTGGTCCTCACCACAGCTATGGGTTTGTGGCAGAAAGGTCTCTAGCTCATGGCCAGCTGAGGCAACCAGAGGATGCTCATGTAATGAACAAGAGGTAGACTGTCCTTAGAATCCTAAGGTGAGTAGTAACACAGGCTGTTGAATCCTTCCATAAAGAGAAGCTCCATTCATTCTCTCTGCCACTTAGAGATAGAGAAAAGTTCAGAATGTTTTTCTTTTTGGGACTCCTATAGCGTCTGACATGGTCCAAAATTATTCATGAGAACAACATGCTCTGTGTGTACCTATGTGTGCTTGTGAGCACAGGTACTTATGTGTATGTGTGTGTGTGTGTGTGTGTGTGTGTGCGTGTGCCTGTGTGTGTGTGTGTGTGTGTGTGTGTGTGTGTATTAGGGTTGGCCCATTAGAAATTGATTGATCATTATTGTCTTCATCAATTACTAGTCTGTTAGAGTTTGGCTTTACCAGTGTTTGTGTTTTTTTGACTAGTTTATTTGATACCCTTATGTGGAACATGGGGAAGGATTTCCTCCCTTTTGTTCCTTATATGTATACATCTCATTTTGTTGATCCGTCTGGTTACCTTTTATTTCTTTTGGTTTTGGTTCTTTGAGACACGGCTTCTCTATGTAGGGTTGGCGGTCCTGGAACTTGCTCTGTTAATGAGGATGGCCTCAAGCTCACAGAATCAACGCGCCTCTGCTCCCTAAGTGCTGGGTTTAAAATTGTACACCACAAGACTTGGCTTATATTTTGTTTTGAAAATGAAATTTCCAAGAATGGGGAGGTTGTGCCATGAGTAAAATTCTTGGTGTGCAAGCAAGAGATCCTGAGTTCAGATTCCCTGTTTTCCAATAACAGTATGTGTTGTATCCCAAGTGCCGGGGTGTATTAAAACAGGCAGGGACTCTGATCAGTCAGCCTAGGTTCAGTGAGACAGAATTTCATGGAAGTAAAAAATGGAGAAAGTAAATAGTATTAATTGTAAGTATGTTTTGATTATGACCGTTTTTGTCCTTTAAAAGGCATATATTCATATTGTTTTCATGTAGATCTACTGAATTTATACTTTCTAAAGATGGTCATTTCATTAAAATTGCAAGATTGCTTCAGATACAACTCAGCATACATGTCAGGAATACATAAAACCCTGGATTCTTATCCCCATAGTGGATGATCTAGGCACGCCTAGTTCATACCTGTATAATGCAGCATTGAGGAGCAAGAAACAAGAATCAGAAGTTCATGATCAGCCTGGACACAGCTGCCTTAGCTCATTTCTAAGCCACACAGACAGGGACAGACATATGTGTGCAGGCACACATACACACACAAACACACACACACACACACACACACACATAGGCACACAGGCTACTCAGTTTCTCTGGGCTGTGATCAGGACATCAGGTACAGAGAGCCTTCCTTCCACATGTCCATTTTATTTATTGATGCCCTTCTCTGCCCTCCTCTACTTCCCTTCATACCCTTCTATACTTCCTTGAGTTCTCTTGGGCTTTCTTTCTGTTTCTTATTCAAAGTGCGCTCTCCCCTTTATTCCCTCTCTCTCTCTCTCTCTCTCTCTCTCTCTCTCTCTCTCTCTCTCTCTCTGCTGTGCTCAAGGTGGATCTCAGGAACCTGATCTGTTAGGAAAAGTGTGATATCCCAGAACCCTTCAAGAGGTCTGTAAGGCACAATCATGGTCATATGCAACCTTCCTGTGTGCACCTAGTGGGTAGGAGCCCAAGGCAGTGTTGTATTCTGGGGTGAATCTCAAGAGAAGCAGCCAGAGGAGGGTGTGTTCTGAAGGATTCCCCAAAGAGAGCAGGCAGTCAGCTTACCATCCAGGCCAGCTACACGTTAAAGCCTCTTCACTGTGATGCTCAGCATCCCTGTGTGCAACAAACTTCTGGATTCTCCTGACTGAC
This sequence comes from Acomys percivali, assembly GCA_907169655.1. Classification (NCBI taxonomy): domain Eukaryota; kingdom Metazoa; phylum Chordata; class Mammalia; order Rodentia; family Muridae; genus Acomys; species Acomys percivali. Next base: position 39,865 of record CAJRSG010002028.1, on the reverse strand, counting down.
TAGCTCACCTGGCCTAACAGGGAGAATAAGTTCAATGGTCGGCAAGGTCCCCTATCCTGTCCTGCCCTGCCCTGTCCAGGGATCACATGTGGAAAAATAGAGAAGTCACGGGTGCCACAATGTGTGCCCTAGAAGATTGCATGATGTGTGTTTGTGTTTGTGTGTGTGAGTGTGTGTCTGTGTGTGTACTGGATTGGAAGCCAGGATGTGAAAGGCCAGACGCAAGTCCATAGAGGACCCAGAGTGTAGCAATTATTATGGTGTTTAGGTGAGAGGTGATCATCAAAAGGACAGGATTGCAAGTAGAGAAGCCCTTTAGGGCTTCATAACCCTTTGGCCCAAACGCAAGTTCTGCAGTTTTCCAGGGTGGCTGGGTTGAGCTTGTGAAGGTCCATGAGACCAGTTGAGTGACATGGGACCAGTTGAGTGACAACCATGTGGAAGGTGGCAGGAACATACCTTGGGTGTCACCTCCAGCCTGGCACCTCTGAGAAATCAGAGCAGGCTCAATCCAGTTGGAACTCCCTTTGAAGCATCAGAGTGAATCATGCAGAAGGCTTCCAAAAGTGAGATAGTTGGGAATCGATGGCCATGGCAGGGCTGTCTTGAGGATGCTGAGAGAGTGGTCTTCTTCTAGGGGCCATCCTGGAATATCTTGGCTGTGGGCAGCTGAGCCGTTGGAGACACTCAGTGTTACTGGAAGGAATGCTTCCTGCTGGAGAGTGACAAGCATTTGCCCAGTAATCACATTCTATATATTACTTGGTCCCACACAGACCTATATACCCCAGAAACTGTGGCTGAAACCGTGTAGATCACAGATGGAAAGGGAGAACTCAAGAGAAAAGGAGCTACTAAGAGAGATGGGGGACGAGGATCTGTAGATGATGTGTGTATGTCTTTTTGAATGTTTTTGTGTGTAGCCTGTTGACTGGATCCATTATCTCTAGGGAGAAATAGTTGTCTGTGCCCTAAAGAGAAAGGATGATAGTGCCTGATGTAGTTATATGGAGCCTGGGACTTTTGTTAGTTGACTGGAGAGATGACCCAGTGGCTAAGAAACTCTGCTCTTCCAGATGTCCTGAGTTTAATTTCACAGCAAACACTCAATGGCTCACAGTCATATATTATGGAGTGCAGGCAGGTGCACATGGAAATAGGGGTTTCACACATAAAATAAGTAAAACCTCTAGGAAAAAATGGAGACGTGACAGAAGAACTCAGGAGTAGTAATATGCTGGGGGCCTCCTGGTGGGACAAGTGAAAATTGCTCCTTCTGCCTCCTTTCTAGGTGCCCTTTGGTCCACTTGAATCTCCTAAGAGAGCTGCATGCTGTATCTGTGCTGAGCCCTGGACACAGGGAGGTAGGTGGGTGTCTTGAGAGGACACAGAAAGAAAGATCCATGTCTCAGAACCACTTGGGGACTCTGGAGAAAGGAATGGAAGAGTGTGACATGTCCCGAGCAGGGCAGAGTGGGTAGGGTGGTCTGGGGCTGTGGGAGGGGTGGAGGCCTGAGCAGAAGAGAGAGATTTTGACAGACTTCCTGACAGCTCAGAATGGTTGCCTGGTTACCTTGTTGCCTTGCGCTGCCTAGTAGGTGGTTGGGTTAGGGGCTCAAGCCAGGGCCTGTTAGGCAAGTGAGCCGATTGGGATGGAGCACTTCTTCTTTGGACATGTCCTTGTTCTCACATCAGCAGCATGGTTGATCTGGCTCTGCATCAGGACGGGAGATGTCTGCGGCCTTCACAGGTCATCTGCTGATGTTGATCCTCCCCCCAGAATCCAGGTGGCAGTGTACAGGAAGGAACACCCCTGGGGCCTCAGGCATGAACACCTGGGAAACAGGAGCCCGCACCAGTGCGCACAAGGCAGCCAGCCCTTTGACTAGTATCCACACGGGAGCCTCCTGCTGACAGGTGAGAAGCTAGTGCTGAGATCAGTGGCCCCTGAGGCAGGTGATACTCTGCTTCATGGCATCTGTCAAAGTTCCCCGGTACCCTTAACCAGGAATCTTTGTCGTGCCCATGGTCACATGTGTCAGCACACCCAGGAAAAGAAGCCTGGCAACTATAGTGGTTACCAGAGTGGGTGGCGTTATGCACAGAGCTGCTAGGTCTTCCAAGGGGCATGGCTATAGTCTTGGTGTGTTTCTAAGGCTCCTCCCCTAGGGTCTAGGTTGGACTGAGGGTTTCTGTTGAGTTCCCTGAGGGTAGCCTATGGGAACACGTCCTCTCAACAATTCTACATCCCACAAGCACTTCAGGGGCTGCCGTGTGTCCTAAGTGGTGTGTGTGTGTCAGGGAGGTGCACTGTGTCCCAGGAGTCCTCCTGACCTGTGCCTGCCTCCTCCTTCACATCTCCCCTCTTCACCCCATGCTACCTCATCCCCCCATATACCTACCTCGCAAAGCCCCCGTGATCCCACCATGTGTACAAGCAGCCACCCAAGCTCATACCCGCTTCTCTTCGGGAAATCCTGCAGCCTGCCCAGAAATGCATCTCGGGCCTGTCTAGGAATAAAGGCTTGATGGCCATGCTAGAGTCTTGTAATAGCCTGTTGCTTTTTTTGACTCTGCAAGGTCTGAGGGAGTGTGCCTGTCACCTGCTGTTCCTTCCATCTCCTGTGCACTGCTCAAATCAAGATGAATTATTTTAATGATCTCTGTTTCAGTTCCCCTGTATGTCTGCAGGTGGCAGTATGGATCCTGATAAGGAAGTGTACTGGTCTTGGATGGACAGGGAGAATGCAGTTCTCCTGAGCTCTTCTTGGGCCAGGAGACATATAGGAAGAAGCAGGGTCCTTGTAAACCACGGCCAATACCGAACGCCACAGGACTTGGCTAGCAAGACTGTTCAAGCCCAGCCTCCTGATCTTCTCTAGATGACCATGATGGCCAGGGTGACTGGACCTCTCTACAGAGGACCTGCAGCAGGGGCTGCATCTGGGTTTATGTGGAAAAAAGCTCCTCTCTGGCTGCCCTTGTTTGTGCACAAGGCCACTCTTGCACCCCCATAGTTTCGGTGGTGGAGTATCCTGTACAACCAGAGCTGGCTTAGCTAACTTCTAGGATACACGCACACACACACATATACACACACACACACACACACACAGGCATGCACATAGGCACATAGGCATGCACACACACACACACACACACACCCATACACACACACACAAACAGGCTACTCAGTTTCTCTGGACAGTGATCAGGATCTCAGAAACAGAAAGCCTTCCTGGCCAAATGTCTGTTTTATTTACTGAACCCCTTCCCTGCCCTCCTCAATCTCTCTTAGTACCCTCCTATTCAGTCCTCCCCCTCTAACTATCTATTGCTCTATCTATCTTGGAGCTGTGCTACAGGTGGAGCTGGGGGACCTTTATCTGTCCAGAAAGGAGTGATATCCCAGAACCCTACAAGGCATGGGAACAATATCAAGGTCATATACAACCTTGCTGTGTGACCTAGTAGGCCAGGACACGAGGCAGTGTTGTGTTTTGTGGTTAATCTTAACAGAAGAAGCCAGAAGAACTTGTGGACTGAAGGATGTTCTATAGATGCCAGGCAGTCAGCTTAACATCCAGGCCAGGTACACTATGAAGCCTCTTCACTTCAATGCCCAGCATCCATACAGGCAACATGTTGGTGGCTTCTGCTGACTGGCTAGCTCACCTGGCCTACTAGGGATAAGAGGTTCAGGGCATGACAAGGCCCCTATCCTGTCCTTCCTTGCCCTGTCCAGGGATCTCAAGTGGAAAAATAAAGAAGGCACTGGTGCCAGAATCTGGGATCTTATAAGCCTGGGTGGTAGGTGTGTGTGTGTGTGTGTGTGTGTGTGTGTGTGTGTGTGTGTGTGTCTGTGTGTGGTTGTGTTTCTATGTATGTGTTGATTCTCTGTGTGTCTCCTGGAAGGGAATCAAGGATGTGAGAGGCCACAGACAAGTCCATAGAGGACCCAGAGTGTAGCAATTATTATGGTGCTTAGGTCAGAGGTGATCGTCAGAAGGACGGGATGGCATGTAGAGAATCACTTTAGGGCTTCATCTCTGTGGCCCAAGAAAAGGTCTGAAGTTTTCCAGTGTGGCAGGGTTGAGCTCGTGAAGTTCCATGAGACTTGGTGCTTGGGACCAGTTGAGTGACAACCACGTGGAATGTGGCAGGACCCTTCCTTGGGTGTACCCTGCCAGCCTGGCACCTCTGAGCATTCAGAGCAGGCTCAATCCCGATGGAACTACCTTTGGAGCATCAGAGTGGATGCTCTCAGTAGGCGTCCAAGGATGAGAACTAGGAAACAATGGCAGGGTTGTCTCGAGGATGCTGGGAAAGTGGTCTTCTCCTAGATGCCATCCTAGAAGGTCTTGGCAAAGTGCAGCTGGGCCTCTGGAGACACTCAGTGCTACTTGAAGGAAGGCTTCCTGTTGGAGAGAGACAGGCATTTGCCCAGTGATCATATTCTGTATTTCACTTGGTCTCCTGGGTACCTCAGCTGAAATTGTGTGGATCACAGATGGAGAGAAAGAGGTGGAGTGAGGAGGAGCTAGAGATAGACAGACAGACAGACAGACAGACCGAGTTAGGAATAGATACAGGCAGAAAAAGAGGAAGAGAGAGAGACAGGGTATGACAGAGAGAGGGAGAACGAGTGTCTGTAGATGATCTGTGTTTGTATTTGTAGGTGTCTTTGTCTGCAGCCTGTATACCAGACCCATCTTCTCTAGGTAGAAATAATTGTCTGTGCTATGGGTGTGGGCCTTAGAGAGAAAGGACGATAGTGCCTGGTGTAGTTTTTTTGTGAGGAGTCTGAGACTTTTGTTTGTAGTGGACTGAGAGATGGTTCAGTGGCTAAGAGCACTGACTGCTCTTTCAGAGGTCCTCAGTTCAATTGACAGCAAACGCTCGGTGTCTGATAGTCCTCTATACTGGAATCTGATGTCCACTTCCAACAAGCAGGTGCACACATAGATAGGGTATTCACAGATAAAATGAGTAAAGTCTTTTGGAAAAAAAGGAGACGTGGTAGAAGTGGTCAGGTGTGGGAATGTGCTGCGGGGGATCCTGGTGGGACAAGTGAAAATTGCTCCTTCTGCCTCCTTTCTAAGTGCCTTTTTGCCCATTTGAATCTCCTGAGAGAGCTTCAAGGTGCATCTGTGCTGAGCCCTGGACACGGGGAGGTATGTGGGTGTCTTGGGAATACGCAGAAAGAAAGATCCATGTCTGAGAACCACTTGGGGACTCTGGAGGAAGGAAGGGAAGAGTGTGACGTGTCCTGGGTTGTGCCCAGTGTGTAGGGTTGAGTGTAGGTTGGGGATGGGGTGTAGGCCTGGGAAGAACAGACAGATTATGACTGGCTTCCTGGATGCTCAGAATGGTTACCTGGTTGTCTGGCGCTGCCCAGTCCGTGGTTAAGGTTTGAGGGTCCAGGCAAGGCCTGCTAGGCAAGTGGGCAAATTGGGACAGACCATTTTTTCTTTTGACAGGTCCTTGTTCTCATGTCAGGGGTGTGTTTGGCTTGGGTGTGCGGCAAGATTGTAGATGTTTGCTGCCCCTGGGAGGCAGCAGAGGCTCTGCTGTCATTGATACTCCCTCTATAATCCAGATGTTGGGGCACTTGAAGGCTCAGGTCTGGGTCCACAGGCATGAAGGCCTAGGAAACTGGTACCCTCAGCAGCAGGCACACAGCTGCCTGCCCCTTACCCAGCATCCTCTCTGGAGCTCCCTTTTTCTTCCTTCCTTCCTTTCAATCATTTAAAAAAGAAGATGAATTTATATGTATTTTATATGTATAGGTGCTTTACCCATATACTTATCTATGCATAATGTGTGTAAAGTCTGAAGAGGCCAGAAATGAGCATCTGATCTTGTGGCACTAGGGTTATAAATGGCTGTGAGCTACCATATGGGTAATGACACTCAAACCAGGGACCACTGGGAGAGTAGTCAGTACTGCACATCTGTTTTCACCTGTTCTCCAGAGGATACTACAGCACATTCCCAGTTCTGCTGTACACTTCCTATAATCTTATCCCTTGCTGATCTTTTCCCTTGGGAAAATTGAAGGTCTTTGCAAATCTGTACAGCATTCTCCTATTGTTTACTGGTTAGGTATTTTTTTTCACAAAGGACTGAATGAATATACTATTCATTATTATACTATTAGCTGAATCATTAACAGTAGAAAAGTTAAGAGATTCTGAATTCATTAATAACATTAATTTTATTACATTTAAAATGACTTATCATTAGTAGATATTTGATACTTTTTCTAGCTCAGTGTATAGCACCTAGGAGACCTAAACTATTTTTTAGGTAGTAGGTATGTTTCTTAGTCATTGTATTTAGAAAGGGCTGAGGTGATTTTGTAAATACAGCAGAAATAGTAAGGTATGCTAAGTTTTCTATTACCTTCTTTTCCCCTCTCTTTTTTTTTACAGGGTTTCTCTGTAGCTTTGGCTGTCAAGCCCTTGATTTGTAGATCAAGCTGTCCTTTAACTGACAAAAATCCATTAGCCACTGCCTTCCAGCGGGTTGGAATTATAGGCTGTACCACCATGCCCAGCTCTATTACCTTTTGAAAAAGGCTTGCTCTTACAATATAAAAGCTCAATTTGCTTTTTTTTTTTTGTGGAGGGGGAGGTATAGACATTTACTTAAGACAAAAAGTTTGCAAATCCTCAGGGAATTGTGTTAATGTATTAATTGGTGGAATTGTGGCACTTGTCTCCCAATTTTATGTCATGAAAATTAATTTTTTTTTACATTTAAAAACAAGCTTCTTAAAAGAACACATTCCTTTTTAGCTATTAGCAGTTGAATTTTTAGTTTTTTTTAAAGCATGCTACGTAATTTCTTACTACCATAGCACACTTCTTAATAATAATAATAATAATAATAATAATAATAATAATAATAATAAATATTATTATTATTATTGTTATTAATATTGGTTTTTCAGGACAGGGTTTCTCTGTGTAGCCTTGGCAATCCTAGACTTGTTTTGTAGACCTGGCTGAACTCAAACTTGCAAGCCTCTGCTTCCCACATGCTGGGATTAAAGGCTTGTGCCACCACACCTGGCACTTGATATTATTTTTAAAACATTCATGTAAGTCTGTGCATATATATATATATATATATATATATATATATATAATTTATTTATTATGTAGACTATATTCTGCCTGCATGTATACCTATGTTCCAGAAGAGGGTACCAGGGTTCATTATAGATGGTTGTGAGGCACCATGTGGTTGCTTGGAATTGAATTCTGCAATTTTTCTGGGTAGAAGTCTTTTTTTTTCTTTCCAGAAAAGTCAGTTTCATCTGCATTGGGATAAAAGGAAACAACTGCCCCTTGTATCTTGGGAGGGAAACCCCATAAAGTCAAATTTGGCAGAAAAGGTGTAGTTATTATGGCTCCATAGGGTCACATCAAAATACCCAGAGACAAGCATCCCAGAGAGCTCCTGGGGCTGTCCCTTTTACAACCCAGGGTCCTGAATGAGAATGAGAGGGGGCTCCTTATCCCTTCCTCCTCTCCATCCCTCAGCACCTCAAGGCTTTTCCTCTTTCTCACAAGCCTTTCTTTGGTCGTCTTAGCTCTGGTGCTCGTTGTTAGACTAGATATATAGGACTCTGTGTGTGAATTAGAGCCTAGCGCTTGGTCTCCTGGCTGTTTTATCTTTGACGGAGCACATTCAGCTCTCTGGTCCTCTTCAAAATCTGGGGCTGCATTCTTCCTGCTGGAGGAGGCATAGGGGCACCACTGCAAGGAGAGATGCAGACTCCTGGGCCTTATTTCGTCTGAAGGCTGCGTGCCTGCCTCCCTGCACTTCCTCAAGCCAGGGGATTGGACCTAGCTCGGGAGGGTGTGTGAGGACACAGACATGAACAGTTCCCTTCCTGAAGAGGAGGGTGGGGACCTCAGTTCAAATCTCAGCCCCCTGAGTGGCAAACCAGTTCATGAAACAAACCTCGGCTTCCCCAGGGTCTGAACCCAGGGAACATTGGAAGAGAAGCCAGTGCTCTTAACTTCTGAGCCATCTCTCCAGGTCCCCTAGTGTGTACTCTTAGTGCCACAAAAAGAGATCACTTGGTTACATTTTCCCTTAAAACTATTGAAATAACATAGGGAATTTGTCTGTTTTACTTTTTCCTAGAAAAGTAATATTTTACACTTTGAATAGTGTTCTAAGCAATAATTTTATTTTATAATAATTATTAGGTTCCAAAGGGTGGTTCCTGTTTTTGCCAAAGGGGGAATCAGAAGTGTTTTGGACTCTTCTTTTGAACTTAGTAAAAAAAGGTGAGTTTCATATATGTTGAGCTTTTTTATACTATATGCTCTTTTATATTTGTAAACACTGTTTTTGAATGCTTTGCTTATTTTTTTTATTACAAAGTTAAATTCATTCATTCTCTCTTTATTTTTTTGTTTTTTGAAACAAGGTTCCTCTGTGTAGCCTTGGGTGTCCTTCACTCAACTTGTAGACCAGGCGGGCCTCGAACCTGCAGGCCTCTGCCTCTCCAGTGCTGGGCTTAAAGGCGTGCATTAGCACACCCGGCCAATATTTGTAATTTAAGTTGCAATGAATATCAATAAACTTTCCAGTAAGGCAAAATCTATATACAGGGGCATCCACTTGCCAAAAGCAAGTGGTCAGGAAAATTTTAGAGAATCCTTAAAAATATCTGAATCTTTAGAAGCCAGGTGTTTGATCACGTGACAGCAGTAGCATTTCTTAGTTCTCCATCCAGTAGAATTATTATTGACAATAATCTACTAAAATAATAATATTAACCCATACTTGTTTGAAGTTCAAGCCTTGTATTTCAGAGAAATAAGATTATAATAGAAAAAAAACTTCCTATAGTTCAACTCATAGGTTCCATTTTTCTTTGTATTTTCCAACTCTGGACTTTTTGATCTGATTTAATAGTGAGAAGTTATTCTAGTTTATCATTGGTCTTTACTGAGTGGATTATAATTATCTTTAGAGTGTTGAAGCAGTGTGATAGCAAGCAGGTTTGCCCATGGAACCTATTTTGTAATTGAGAGTCATGAAGCTAGATCTGAACATGAGGAAAAATCATCAAGATTTAGTCATCTATTTGAAGAGAATAACAAGAAATTGTTAGCATATCTGAAACATCCCACTTTAAAAAATCTGAAAGTATGTCTAGAGAATAATTCTAAATTAGAATAAAATGTAGGAAAGCTGTCCAGCTGTTATATGATAAAATAATGAATATTTATTTTCCACCTAGTCCAGTTTAGTAATATATCATTGTATTTATTATTATGATTTTAGTGATATTAAAGAGTCATGTAGTAATATATGCTCATAGTAGGAACAGAGGCACGGAGGATGTTGCTATCACAGTTTTTTCTCTACTCCATTATAAAAGACATAAAGATAAGGTAGCCTTGTTGACCTTAATCTATTTTGATATATCTGTATATAACTTCACCAATTTTATCATATCAATATTCACACAGTATGAGTTCCATGTATGATATAGTAATGTCACATCATATTCCAACACTGATTTCTTGATGTATGTCTTCAAAAATATCAGATTAAAAGGATAAGGAATGATCAACACTGATGATTCACAATCATGCAAAGAGAGGAACTGCTTAAATGTGTCATTATTACAAACTCTCTCCAGGTAGTGCACTGCTCTGAGTCTGTAGAGGCAGAAAGAATCGAGAAAAAGACAGCAACTCTCTTACCTGCTGCAGCCTGTTGCATTTATGCTTCTTGGAAGCCCTGAGATGAACCATCCATATGCTGGCCCAGGTATTGACGTTAATGTTATGGATGGTGGTCACTGTTTAACTTATAAGAAAATATAAGTGTCTGAGAATATGAACTCACCTTACTCATTAGATTTCATAAATTTCTGTTTTTACATGCTTGTAGTGCTTCAGTGTTATTTTTAATTAGGATATTATAAGTTTTCCATGATATGTTCAATTTCTTTTACTCATTAGTGTAATTTAGCTCATTTATATGACTTACATAGAATACTTGTCAAATAAAAGTTCACTGTCATAGGTGATTTCAGATATGAGTTTTAATAACTACAGCCAGAAGTGTGAAAGGACTATACTCTTCTGTTTTTCAACCCTATAAAACTTGGGTATAATTTATTATGTATTGCTATTTTAGGAGTTATTTCACACAATGTGACTATTGTCTTGGAGGTAAGTGCCAATAATTTGCAGAAATTTTCTACTGTGCAGACACAGAATATATGTTGTTGGTTCAAAGCTTATCATCCATCTACAACTTCCAAGAAGATTAAAAAATGGAATTAGTGATGAAAAGAAAACAAAAAATATGTAGTACTGAGCATTTGTACTGTGGAAAAATGACCATTTCTTCATCATAAAATAGCCAGAGTTGAATGAGTAAGTCAAAGGTACTTTTAAAAAATTATCTCCTCACTGGGCACTATTCTTATTAAAAACCCCTGTCAGCTGCCTTCCACAAGATTCCATATGACAAACTATTATCTTAAGCAGTTATGACCAGAGAAACTTCTCTCAACTTGACACTGGGGAATTACTTGGGATTGAGAGTTGTACAAGATTCACACTTTAATGCTATGAAACACAGGTCTAGTGGGACCAGCATGCCCACAAATCTCACTGAAAATACATAGTGAAAATTAATGCTTCATTCATATAGCATTAGAAGCATATTGCACTATTGAATTAGGCTTCATGAAAATAAGGTCTGTTACATAGGGGGAAATGAATGGGACCATAGGCAGTTTCCCTCATTTTCCTACATTTCATATGCAGACTTCTGGTCCCCTACTTTTTCACACTCGTATTTAGCATGAGAACAACTGGTACTGTAATATTTTTTTCAGTGTACACTTGGTCAAAATTTAACTACTCCATAAAGACTTGCACATCCATATCATAGTCACTAGTCCTAAAATCCCTATAGCATTCAAAGCCAGAAGGAATCCAGATCTTGTGCTAGTAAAATCAGACTTGCCTAATTCAAGCCCTGATAATAAACCATAGAAGCACACTGTGTGCATCAGCAAGATAATTTTGTGTCACGGTAGTGTTTTCCACAAAAAATTTAGTTGGGTCTTAAACAAGCTATACCTCTGGCGCTTTGTTGTGCCAACCACACAAGTTAGCTTGCTAGCATAAGTCTACGGAGTTGTAATACACTACCTTTGTCGATTTTAACCAGAGGATGTTCTAAAACCTACAGAGTATGCCATGGTCTGATGGTTGAAGTTTATATAGGATTCTCATTTCCATGGTCCTGGGATACAGCTCTTGTGGAATTGGAAGCATATCAATGCTCAGGGACTGTACATGTATAAACATGAATAGAACTACATATTTACCAAGAAGAGAGGCCAAATCCACAGATTATATAAAGAGGCAGTTCCTCAGTCCTGTCACTATGCAGTTGTAAAATCCTAACATGAAAATTGTTGAAAGAACTCCTGCTGACATCTCTAATTCAAGGTCAAGACTGACCCCAATTCAATCAGTCTTCCTTCCTGATACTGATGCTCATGGTCTCACATAATGTAGGAGACAGATGTATGAAGTAGAACAGCTTCCAGAGTCCAATAAGACACCTGCTTCACCAACAAATGCCTACTCTAATCAAGGGCTTAAAACTTTGTTGAAAATTGGTACCTAGTGCAAAATCCATCCTGTTGACGCTCCATCTGAGAAAGTGAGTTTCTCAAACTAATGTTAAAATTCTCAGGGGCAAAGAAATCCTGCATGAAACATTAAACAGTTTACCTATAGCCTCATCTTGTTTCATCAACTACCATAACGTGGGAGGTAGTTCCAGAGTCAGGCTACCTTCTGAGGCATTGTTTATGGATTACAAATCAACATTTCATCATCTATGATTATGTTTTAAAAGCAATTTTTATCTGTACTTGGGTTGAACAAATATGTCATATGAACTTAGGTCATTTGTGTTTGAATTATCTTACAGAATATGAACTATTTGTACACACATAGGAATATTAATTCATCTGTTTTAATCACATTTATACCTTGATATGTTTGAAGTTAAATATAAACCTTACAAAATTTAGTGTATTGGATCATTTAAAGTAAATACAGCTTGTTAATTTATAATATTGATGAATCACCCATTAATGAATCCATTCATAAAATACTACACATATTTAAATGACCTATACCATAATATTTCAGTAGGTTTTTGTATAGACATAAGATAACATTTTAGAGGTAATTTTTGGTTTACATTTTATCAATAGAATCCCCAGAGTAAACATCCATTGTGTCCCAATTACATAGAATCACACTTAGCATTGTTAAGCGGCAGGGATATTATGTATAAATATGGATGAGGCATATTTGCCTCATCTTGGTAGCTACAGATTCTTTATGGGAGCAATATTTTAGACCAAACTCCTATAAAGGATAATGTGACGATGGAAAATATTTCACATACTCTATTACCATAAATATATCGACCAGAGAAAGATTTGTCCTCTTAAAGCCTTAATCCCATCTTCCCACAATGGATCCAAATGGCAATGCCTTTTCTCACAAAACACATACCCTCAGGTCTCACTATACTCCGTGTTTCCTCTGCTCCTCAGATATTCTCTTCCTAATGATTGTCTTGTAATTTTTCGACAGGGTTCAAATTTGAGGTTTTTTTTTGTGAGATATTTTTGTTGGCATTATGAACTGTGGAATTAATGATATGAACAACAACACACAGCATGTAGTGAATATTAATAACAGCAATGCAGAATTAATAGAACAGAGGTGTAATATATTTATTAATAATCATGACAAATAAGGGAGAAGCTTCAGATTTAAAAGTATCTATAATGTATAATCCATGAAAAGCAGAAAGACTACCAACAAAATAAATTTCATATAGAATATATCTTAAACTTTCCAGTATTCTACCGTAATAAACTATATAGAACATTATGCAACAGGCTTTTCTTAGCAAAGATATTAGTACTATTATCCTGGATTAAGTCCTTACATTTTAAAACATTTTTTCTTTATTTAGTTTTTACATGAATTCTTTAGCACAACTAATCAATGGCATCAGATTAAAATATCATGAAACAGTCTTTCCTATTTTATTTCCAAATAATTATGTAATAAAAATATAGGGAGTATGTTGTGGTAAAACTTTTCCAACTCCTACCAGGTATTAGGATTCCTGGTATGGGTTCTTTGAGAATAGCTATGATTTCAATGTTGTTTAAATACTTACAAGCATTTTTCTCACTTAAAAACCATTTTTCTCAAATGAACTCTGGGATAGTAATTCCCTATCAAGTTAGACTCTTATAGGAAATCTCTATGTGCTCTAATGTTTTAGCTTGTCCTAAAGTAGTGTGCCTCCAGTTTGCATGATCTGTTGTCTTTGAAGATATGATTTCTGGGTAAAGGACATTGCATTCTTTACATTAATAAGGTATGACTTGGTTATGTATTCTGTGGTGGGCTTGAAGAGGTTAGGACTCCCAAAAGTTTTTCCTATATTAAACTTATAAGGTTGCTTTCTAGTATGGATTCTTTGAAGAACTTGGAGAGTTGAAGACAGGGTAAAACACTTGCCACAGTCTTTACATTTGTAATTTTTATTTCCAGTGAATTTTCTGTAGTGAACTTGATGACTTGAGGAGTTGGTAAAGGGTTTCCCACACTCTTTATATCTGTAGAGTTTTTCTCAGGTATGGATTCTTTGATGAACTTGGAAAGGTGAGGATGAAGTAAAGAATTTCCCAGATTCACTATATTTGTAAGGTTTGTCCCCAGTATGAATTCAGTGGTGAGCTTGAAATGATGAGTACTATGTAAATGATTTACCACCCTTATTATACTTATATGATTTGTCTCAGCTATGGGTTCTTTGATGACTTTGGAGAGGCGAATATTGCAGAAAAGGATTTCCCACACTCATTACAGCTGTAAAGTTTTCTCGAGTATGGATTCTTTGATGAACTTTAATATTTGAGGACATTATAAATTATTTCTCACAGTTATTACATTTATATGGTTTGTCTCACATATGAATTATTTCATGAATTTGGAGATTTGAGTACTGGATAAATAATTTCCCACACTCATTACATTTGTACGGTTTATCTCCAGTATGGATTCTTTGATGACATTGAAGAGTTGAAGAGAGAGTAAAGGATTTCCCACACTTACTACATTTGTGAGGTTTAGCTCCAGTATGGATTCTTTGATGACCTTGGAGAGTTGAAGAGCGAGTAAAGGATTTCCCACATTCATTACATTTGTACGGTTTATCTCCAGTATGGATACTTTGATGATCTTGGAGAGTTGAAGAGAGAGTAAAGGATTTCCCACACTCATTACATTTGTAAGGTTTATGTCCAGTATGGATTCTTTGATGACCTTGGAGAGTTGAACAGCGAGTAAAGGATTTCCCACACTCATTACATTTGTAAGGTTTATGTCCAGTATGGATTCTTTGATGACGTTTTAGAGTTGATGAGCAAGTAAAGGATTTCCCACACTCATTACATTTGTAAGGTTTATGTCCAGTATGGATTCTTTGATGATGTTGGAGAGTTGAAGAATAAGTAAAGGATTTCCCACAGTCATTATATTTATAAGGGTTTTCTCTAGTATGGATTCTTTGATGATGTTTAAGTGTTGAGGACTGTCTGAATGATTTCTCACAGGTATTACATTCATACAGTTTATCTCCAGTATGGAATTTTTCATAACCTTGGAGAATTGAGTAATGGGTAAAGGCATTCCCACACTCACTAAATTTGTAAGCTTTTTCTCCAGTGTGGATTCTTTGATGATCTTTCAGTGTTGAGGACAGTCTAAAGGATTTCTCACAGTTATTATATATATATGATTTGTCTCCAATATGAATTCTTTGATAAACTTTGAGATTTGAGTTCTGGGTAAAAGATTTTCCATACTCATTACACTTGTAAGGTTTTTCTCCAGTGTAGATTCTTTGATGAACTTGGAGATTTGAGTACCGGGAAAAGGATTTCCCACACTCATTACATTTGTAAAGTTTATCTCTGGTGTGGATTCTGTAGTGAACATGAAGACTTGAGGAGTTGGTAAAGGACTTCCCACACTCACTACATTTGTAAGGATATTCTTGAGAATGAATACTTTGATGATCCTGGAGAGCAGAGGATGAGGTAAATGATTCCCCACATTCATTACATTTTTTACATTTTTGTCCAGTGTTAATGCAGTGTTGAGCTTGATGTTTTGAGGACTGTGTAAATGATTTCTTCCTCTTAGCACATTTATAAGTGTTATCTCCACTGTGGATTCTTTGATGATCTTGAAGTTTTGAGGACTTGGTAAATGATTTTCCACACAGATTACATTTATAAAATTTGCATCCCATATGTATTCTGTGTTGACCTTTAGGTTCCTTACATAATATTTTCCTATTTCTGTGCAGAATAGAATTGTATTTCAAAACTTGTTGTGAACCTTTTCCCTGCGGAGACTCCAATTGTGAAATTATGAGTGGCACAGACTGAATTCTCTCAGGAGTAGCCAGAGCTTCTTGATCTTTTGTTTCAGAAATGAAACACATGTATTTTTCACTCAGATCATTTCCATAATGACATGTTTTATGAACTTCACTGTCATGTGAATATTCCCAAAACTTCTTTCTATCCAGCTCTGAAAGGCCATTACAAGCAAATTGTCTTGGTATTTCTTTCAGGAAAGAATCATGGGTACCCTCTTTTGGGAATTGCTTCTTGGTATGGTTAGAAGACAAAACTGAAACAAATGAAAGCATATCATTATCTGATATTTCAGACCCATATTAATGTCATATAGGTATATATTTCTTAAACTGGCATCAACTGGGGTTCATAGCAAAATGGTACAACACAGAACTACAGCAATTTTTTAAAAGGAAACGAATGTCCTGATCATAATGGGTGTTAGAAGATATCTCATGAAACTATCATATATTTTGTAATATATATTAATGTCTTCATTAAGTATTCATTGGAAGAAAAAGAACACAATGATGGGCAGATCTGTGCTGAGGGGTTCTGCTCGATATATGGCACCAACTAAGGACAACATGTGTAGTCATCATCAAACCCCTACCCAGACCAAGCCAAGGGACAGGATATTCTCCATAGTTAAGTGGCGACAGGGGACAGACTTTCACATGAACTCTGGTGCCCCTTATTTGGCCATGTTCCCCAGATGTGGAGGCCCGATGGCACTCAGAGGAAGGATAGCAGACTACCAAAACGAAATTTGATAACCTAGCATCATATTCAAGGGGAGGAGGTCCCCATCAGTCACAGTCATAGGGAAGGGGAATGAGGTGAAAGCGGGTGGAAAGGAGGAATGGGAGGATGCATGGGATTGGATAGCAATTGAGATGTAATATGAATGATTTTATTTTTCAATAAAAAACAAACAACGCGGGATTCCAAGATGGCGCCGACCAATAAACCACATATCTGCGCTACTCCGAGGAGACCAGGGACATAAATGGAGCAACAGATTGCTGGACATTGAGAACTGTAGGTGAGTTCGGCCCCAAAGGCCGCTGACCAAACGGGGCCTACCCACCTGGGACAAGCAACATCCCGGACGTGCTAAACGCACTCCGCAAACTCTGGAATGGAATCCACATGAAAACTGCAGCCTGCATATAAAGCACAGACTCGCTGTTCGGGGAGGGGGTTTTTCAGAATCCCCAGCCAGAGGAGTCTCAGTGAAGAGGGTGAATCTGCCCTAGGATTCCTCCTTCCACACCACCCCAAACTGCAGAGTTCACCCACCTAGGCCGTTTTGAAGCACAGGCTGCGGGACCCAACAGAGACAGCGAAAGTGGGACTGCAGCTCGCTGACCAACTGGGGCCCAAACTAATACCGATCACAGCGGACTGAGCCTGTAAACAGCAGCAGTGAGAAATCAGCTTGGATTGCACTCACAGACCTATCTGGAGTCGTGGGTCTTGCCTAGAGCGATAGCTGAGCATCAGAGGCCTGCGGGAATATCTGCTTGTGCTGGGGGGACAACCAGAGTTCTGCAACCCTATTGTTCCTACCCAGCCGAGCCGCAAAGCACTGGCCCTGCACTCCTTGAATGAGAGAGCCTACCTGGGGCTCCTGGCCCGAGAAAGCCAGGCACTCTTACATTATCAGGAGACAAAACATGGGTCTTGCTTGCAGTATCTAATTGCTGACCAAGAGTGACCTTGGTCCCTCCAGGCATATAGTTCTGGAAGAGGTTGAACACCTTCACAGGTATAGAGACAGACCGAAAAGACAGCTACACCTCCAGATTTACCTTGGATGTTGACTACAAAGCCACAGGAAGGACAGGCGGCTGGGATCAACCTACACAACCAGAATGTTTGTGTGCGGACCTTAGTCTAGGTCCCAAAACTGCTGATCTGAATTATAGCATTAAAGTCCAAACAGAAATCTACTTTGGCTGACTCAGCCTGGAGCCCACAGTTCAGAGGAAAATTACAAGGAGGGAAACCAGACCACCTACTTGTTCCACGGAAATACTCCCTAATCCCCACAGGCAAGAGCACCTGACCTATAATCAGTCATCAATTAACCACTCTCAACCAATGACGGTCACTACAAAATTTCTTCCAACAACAGAGCCATCAAAATAACAAGCGGAGAACAAAAGAAGGCTAACAAACACCAGAACAGTTTGGCATCTCCGGATCCCATCTTTCCCAATGAAAAGAACCTGGAGAAACTAACAGCAATGGATAGTCAAGAAAATGACCTCAAGTCCTTAGTAAAGAACATGATAATGGAAGAAACAAAAAAAATCTGTAAACAAATGCAGGAGGAGGCAAACAAGAGGGTTGAAGAGTAAAAAGAGTCATATAAAGAGGCACTTGAAGAATTTCAGAAAAATATAAATATCTAGATGAAGGAAAACATTAAAACAGTCCAAGACATGAAGATAAAAATGGAAGCTATGATACAGAAACACACAGAAGAAAAACTCAAACAAGAGGTATCAGAGAAGAAAGCAAGCATCTCAGATGTGGCCTTATCTAACAGATTGCAAAAAATGGAAGAACGAATATCGATACTTGAAGATACAATTGCAGAACTGGAAACAACCATCAAGCAAAATGCTAAATCTGAAAAGTTCCTGACACAGAGCATTCATGAAATAAAAGACAACATGAAAATATGAAAATTGAGAATAATAGAGATAGAGGGAAGAGAAGGCAACCGACTCCACAGTCCAGAAAATATCTTTAATTGAATAATAAAAGAAAATTTCCCCAATTTGAAGATGGAGATGCATTCGAGCATACAAGAGGATTACAAAACACCAAATAGAAGAGACTTGAAAAGAAAATCTTATCGCCACATAATAATAACAACACAAAATATACAGAACAAGGAAAAATATTAAAAGCGGCAAGAGAAAAAGGCCGAGTAACATATGAAGGCAAAACTATCAGAATTACTCCTGACTTCTCAGCAGAGACTATGAAAGCCAGGAGGGCCTGGACAGGGGTTGTGCAAACCGTAAGAGAACACAGATACCAGGCAAGACTACTATATCCAGCAAAATTATCAATAACCATTGATGGAGAAGACAAGATATTCCATGACAAAAACAAATTCAAACAGTACCTAGCCACAAATCCGGCTTTACAGAAGTTAATAGAAGGAAAACTCCACCTGAACTGGTCAAACTATAACCAAAATTACATAGGAAATAGGTAATTACACCATTGCAATATCACAACCTCACAAAATCTTGATTGTTATAAATACCAAAAATGAAGGGACTTACCAATCACTGGTCATGAATATCTCTCAATGTCAGTGGTCTCAATTCTCCAAAAAAAAGACACAGACTAACAGAGTGGATGCATAAACAAGACCCAACATTCTTCTGCGTTCAAGAAACTCATCTTAACCACTAGAACAGATATTGCCTCAGAGTAAAAGGTTGGGGGAAAATATTCCAAGCAAATGGTCACAAGAAACAAGCTGGGGTAGCCGTTCTAATATCTAATAAAATAGACTTTCAACCAAAATTAATCAAAAGAGATGAGGATGGATATTTTCTACTCATCAAAGTTAAACTCAACGAAGAAGATATCATGATTGTGAACATCTGTTCTCCTAATACAAGGGCTCCCACATTTGTAAAAGAGTTATTAACAAAGCTTGCCCCACTCATCAATACCCACACATTAATAGTGGGAGACTTCAATACCCCACTTTCCCTCAAGGATAGGTTTTTGATTAAAAAATTAAGCCGAGAAATAACCTCATTAACCAATGTCATGAATCAAAATGATCCAACACATATCTACAGAACTTTCCAACCAAACGCAAAGGAGTATACCTTTTTCTCAGCACCCCATGGAACGTTCTCTAAAATTGATCACGTAGTTGGTCACAAAGCAAACCTCAACAGATACAAGAAGATTGAAATAATACCTTGTATCTTATCAGATCACCATGATCTAAGGCTGGACTTCAACAACAAGAGAAAGAACAAAAACATACTAACACTTGGAAACTAAACAACTTTCTACTTAACGACACATGGGTCACAGAAGAAATAAGGGAAGAAATAAAAGACTTCCTGAAATTCAATGAAAATGAAGGAACAACATACCCAAATTTGTGGGATACATTGAAAGCTGTGCTAAGACGAAAATTCATAGCACTAAGTGCCTTTAAAAAGAAAATGGAATCATCCCACATAAACAACTTAACAACACATCTGGAAGGTCTAGAAAAAAAGAAGCAGAAACACCCAAGAGGAGTAGACGCCTAGAAATAATCAAACTCAGGGCTGAAATCAATAAGTTAGAAACAAAGAGAACAATCCAAAGAATCAACAAAACCAAGAGCGGTTTCTTTGAGAAACTTAACAAGATAGACAAACCGTTAGCCAATCTAACTAAAAGACAGAGAAACACTATCCAAATAAACAAAATCAGAAATGAAAAGGAAGACATAACAACAGACACCGAAGAAATACAAAAAATCCTAAGATGCTACATCAAAGGATTTTATGCCACAAAATTTGAAAATTTAAAGGAAAAGAACAAATTTCTCGAACGATTCCATTTACCAAAATTGAACCAAGACCAGAAAACAAAATAAATAGCCCTATTTCACCTATAGAAATAGAAGCAACCATTGATAGTCTCCCAACCAAAATAAGCCCAGGGCCAGATGTTTTCAGCGCAGAATTCTACCAGACCTTCAAAGAGGAGCTAATACCGATACTATTCAAACTATACCGAAAGAGAGAAATGGATGGATCATTACCAAATTCCTTCTATGAGGCCACAGTCATATTGATACCAAAATCTCACAAAGACACTACAAAAAAAGAGAATTTCAGACCAATTTCTCTTATGAACATTGATGCAAAAATACTCAACAAAATACTCGCAAAGCGAATACAACAGCATATCAAAGACATCCTTCACCATGACCAGGTAGGATTCATTCCAGGCATGCAGGGATGGTTTAACATACAGAAATTCATCAATATAATCCATCGTGTAAACAACTGAAAGAGAAAAACCTCATGATCATCTCTTTAGATGCAGAAAAAGCATTTGACAAAATCCAACACCCATTTATGTTTAAATTTCTGGAGAGATCGGGAATACAAGGCACTTATGTAAACATAATAAAGGCTATATACAGCAAACCAACAGCCAACATTAAATTAAATGGAGAGATACTCAAGGAAATCCCTCTAATATCGGGAACCAGACAAGTCTGCCCACTTTCCCCATATCTCTTCAATACAATTCTTGAAGTTCTAGCCAAAACAATAAGGCATCAAAAGGAGATCAAGGGGATCCAAATGGGAAAGGAAGAAGTCAAATTATCCCTATTTGCAGATGATATGATAGTGTATATAAGTGACCACCCAAATTCCACCAAAGAACTCCTACAGCTGATAAACACCTTCAGCAAATTGGCAGGATACAAAATAAACTCAAAATAGTCAGTAGCTTTCCTGTATACAAATGACAAACAGGCAGAGGAAGAAATTAGGACAACTACTCCCTTCACGATAGCCACAAACAATATAAAATATCTAGGAGTAACTCTAACCAAGCAAGTGAAGGACTTATTCGAAAAAATCTTCAAACCTCTGAAGAAAAGATTGAAGATGACATCAGAAGATGGAGGGACTTACCTTGTTCATGGATCGGGAGAATCAACATAGTAAAAATGGCCATCTTACCAAAAGCAACTTACAGATTCAATGCAATCCGTATCAGGATACCTACAAAGTATTTTGAAGATATTGAAAGATCAATTCTCAAATTCATATGGAGCAACAAAAAACCCTGAATAGCAAAAACAATCCATTACAATAAAAGATCCTCTGGAGGAATCTCCATACCTGATCTCAAGCTGTACTATAGAGAAACAGTAATTAAAACAGCATGGTACTGGCAAAGCAATAGGCTGGTAGATCAATGGAATCGAATCGTAGACCCAAAGATGAAGCCACACACATTTGCTCACTTGACTTTTGACAAAGAAGCCAAATCCATTCAATGGAAAAATGATAGCATCTTCAACAAATGGTACTGGTCTAACTGGATGTCTACATGTAGAAAAATGCAATTAGACCCTTATTTGTCACCATGCACAAAACTCAAGTCCAAGTGGATTAAAGACCTCAACTTAAAACCAGAGACATTAATTGGGTTAGAGGAAAAAGTGGGGAAGAGCCTGGGACACATAGGCACAGGAAACAACTTCCTGAACAATACACCTACAGCCCAGGCCTTAATGTCAACAATTAATAAATGGGACCTCATGAGGCTGCAAAGCTTCTGTAAGGCTGGAGACACTGTCAAGGGAACAAAGCAACAACCTACAGACTGGAAAAAGACCTTCACCAACTCTTCATCTGACAAAGGTTTAATTTCCAAAATATATAAAGAACTCAAGAAATTAAACACCACAAAACCAAACAACCCAATTGTGAAATGGGGCTTGGAACTTAACATAGAATTCTCAACAGGAATATCAAATGGCCAAGAAACACTTAGAGAAATGCTTGTCCTCGTTAGTCATCAGAGAAATCAAATCAAAACGACACTGAGATTCCATCTTACACCATCAGAATGGCTAAGATAAAAAACTCAAGCGACACCACATTCTGGCGAGGATGTGGGGAGAGAGGAACACTCCTTCCTTGTGTGTGGGAACGCAACCTAGTACAACCACTATGGAAATCTATCTGGCACTTTCTCAGAAAAATGGGAATAGGGCTTCCTCAAGACCCAGCTATCCCACTCCTGGGAATATACCCAGAAAATGCCCTACCATACAACAAGGACATATGTTCAACCATGTTCCTAGCTGCGTTATTCATAATAGCCAGATCATGGAAATAGCCTAATTGTCCCTCTGTAGAAGAATGGACTAAGAAACTGGTACATTCACAGTATGGAATACTACTCATCTATTAAAAACAAGGAATTCCAGAAATTATCATAATGAGTGAGTTCACCCAGAAGCAAAAAAGAGAAAAACGGTATATACTCACTTATATCAAAGCACTATTCCAAGGGAGACGTACCATGAAAAATTTTACTTACCAGGAAAGTGGGTCAAGGAGAGGTCATCCTATTGCGACTTTAGGCGAGAGTAGCATGGAAGAATGGGGAAATAGTAGGACCCACAGGGTCCTGGAAACCTACAAGAAGAACTTTATGACAGGCAGATGCGGGTCCTGCAGTCCTCCTCAAACTAAGGCACCAGCCAAGGAGAATATAGGCAGTAAACTTCGAACCCCTAACAAGACCTAGCCGACAAACAGGATATTCTCCACCGTTGAGTGGAGACTGAGATCTGACTCTCACACGAACTCTGGTGCCCCTTTTCTGACAATGTCCCCTGGATGGGGAGGCCTGACGGCACTCAGAGGAGGGATAGCAAGTTACCAAGAAAAGACTCGATATCCTAAGGGCATATACAGGGTGAGGAGGTCTCCCTCAATCACAGACATAGGGGAGGGGAGAAGGGGGGAAGTAGGAGGGAGGGAAGAATGGAAGGAAACAGGGGAAGGGCTAACAACCGAGATGTAATACGAATAAATTTTTTAAAAATCTGTAATAGTGACTCGGGGTGTGCCTCCTCCCTCCCTCCCGAGTGAGTGTCAAGGCCCTCTGACGCGCATCAGCAGTAAACCTTGTGTCTTCGCATCAAACAAACAAACAAAAACAAAACAAAACAAAACAAAACAAAAACGAACAACGCAAATAAAGTATTAATTTGAACAGATAATGCCAAACAAAATTGTTGTAACTATCACACATGATTAGAAACATACTCTTCACTGTGACATTCAATTAACAATATGGACACCAATCATTATCCTAAATACATGATCAAATTAATGACCGAAATGAGCAACAACAGAACTTATTTCAGTTTTTCCTCTGAATGCAAGATTTATCAATAATTTTAAAATCAAAGAGAATATTAATAAGAACAAAAGCGAAAACATGACAAAAATTTTAGTATATCATGTAACATACATGCCCAACACATAAAAAAAGGGTTTCAAATATTTCAAAAACATTAAGGAATATTCACTAAGACTAATAAGATCTTTAGAAACCAATGAATTCTTAACAAGTTAAACATCTTTAAGTCCCTAAAATCAAATTTGAATCTACAGTAATATATATATATATATATATATATATATATATATATATATATAATCTTTATTTTAAATTAAAATATGAAGTTCCAGAACTGACATTTGAACAGTCAAGCATAACTTAAAATAAATTTGTATTGAAGTGAAAATTCATTACATTTACCATTGCTTCTTCCCTCCAGCGTCACTCAGGTAACATTCTATGGTCCCTACTCTCATTCTCATGTTAAAAACATGCTTTACTTAGAATTTGCTTCTATGTCTTCATTTTTGGTTTGTGTGAGTGTGTGTTTGTGTGTGTGCAGATATATGGATATGTGTACTTACAAGTACATAAAAAGTCCTCTGTATGTGTTCTTCTTTTTTATCTTTGTATACTGTTTCATATATATGAACACTATTCTTTAGAAAATCCAGACTGCAGATGAAATGTAATATAATGGGAGAAATGTGGAGTAGTTTCTCAACTAGAAGGGAACAAAAGATAAATATAAAAGAAGAAATATTTTTGACAAATATTTAAAAAGTAGCACTCAAAGATGTTACTACAAGGCATGCATTGTGTGTGAGTAGCAGGGACAGAGAGAGAGTGGACCAAGTGTGTAGACAAGGTGTGGACTCTGAAACAGCATTGCTTGTATTTCCTAGATAAGAGGAGGCATCAACCAAGCCCCATATGGCCGATAGCCAGGTTCAAGAGGCACACTGTCCCAGGTTTTAGTCACCCAGTACCTTCCAGCCTACCCAAACCTAGGTTATAAAAACACATGGCTGCAGCTAGCAAAAACATTTTCTGGGAACCAGAACATGGTTTGAGCGTCTGGCCTGCAGTTCTAATTTTCTTAATGTTAATATCTGCTGACAATAGGAGTAGACAGAGTATCGTTCCAAAATGGAGGCCTCCAGCAAGCATAGAGTCTGAGAATCAGGAGCTCAGTGAGTGCAGAGCACACAGTTGGCTGCTCAGTGGAGCCTACCCCAAAATGACAGCAATCTCTCATGTCCCCTAGAGAAACAATGGTATCCAAGTTGCAAGAAGAAACAGTTCTATGCTCTGGCCTTCTGAATACTCCTGGAATTCTCATAAACACACCAGCCTATTTTTCACAGTACTAATAGCCATCTTGAAGAGACCTGCCAGATCTGAGAACCACACATGTCAGACCCTTATCCCAATCACCTGACTATAGGTCCAACTGGGACACAGCCTGATGTGAAACGATACAGGCTATTGGAGGAGATCCAGATCCCAGCATAGGACCAATGTCTCTTCCTGCATGCTCTAGAAGCCAAGAGATATCCAGGAACAATCAGCCAAAGCAAGGAACAACCAGATGGCTAAAGGGCACCAAAACCTATGGCAATATGGCACCAACACATTCCAACTACCCTAATAAAACATGCCCTGGACATACAAACACAACTGAAACTCAGGAAAATGGACTTAAATCTATGTTTATGAATACAATAGAATCCTTTCAAAAAGGTATAAATAAACCCATACAAGAAATATAGGAAAATATGATAAAACAGGTGAAGGACATTAATAAAATGGTTCAAAACCTGAAAAGGAAAATAGACTAAATAAAGTAAACACAAACTGATGAAAGAAATGGAATTGGGAAACTTAAAATTATAACAAAATGGAGAGGTAAGCATCACCAACAAAATATGAGTGATGGAGGAAATAATCTCAGGCACAGAAGACACAATTGAAGAAATAGATATACCTTTCAAAGAAAATATTAAAATGAAAAAAGTTCCTTACCCAAAACATCCAACAAATAAGGACATGAGTAATTGACAAAACCTAAGTATAAGTGTAATAGGTATAGACAAAAAAGAAGATGACAAGCGCCAAGACCAGAAAATATTTTTAACAAAATAGAAAAAGAAATGTTCTCCAACCTAAACAGAGAGATACACTCTAACATACAAAAGGCTTACAACGGAAAAAATATATTCGACCAGAAAAGAAATTCCTCTTGACATATATTAGTCAAATCCTGCTTTGAGAAGGGGAAATAGGTACAAATTGTCAACCAAGCTAGAACCCATTTGTGGTACTAGATATATGGAGAAGGGAAAATAAGGATATATATATATATATATTGGATATATTAATCATATGTTTTGCCAAATCTTCGGGAGAAGTTACTAGCACAAACCCAATTCCATGTT
>CAJRSG010002003.1:0-16799 GCA_907169655.1 Acomys percivali | reverse complement strand
TGGTTACATTTTCCCTTAAAACTATTGAAATAACATAGGGAATTTGTCTGTTTTACTTTTTTCATAGAAAAGTAATATTTTACACTTTGAATAGTGTTTTAAGCAATAATTTCATTTTATAATAATTATTAGGTTCCAAAGGGTGGTTCCTGTTTTGCCAAAGGGGGAATCAGAAGTGTTTTGGACTCTTCTGTTGAACTTAGTAAAAAAGGTGAGTTTCATATGTGTTGAGCTTTTTTATAGTATATGCTCTTTTATATTTGTAAACATTGTTTTTGAATGCTTTGATTATTTTTTATTACAAAGTTAAATTCATTCATTCTTTCTTTATTTTTTTGTTTTTTGAAACAAGGTTCCTCTGTGTAGCCTTGGGTGTCTTTGACTCAACTTGTAGACCAGGCACGCCTCAAACTTGCAGGCCTCTGCCTCTCCAGTGCTGGGTTTAAAAGCGTGCATTAGAACACCCGGCCAATATTTGTAATTTAAGTTGCAATGAATATCAATAAACTTTCTAGTAAGGCAAAATTTATATACAGGGGCATCCACTTGCCAAAAGCAAGGGTTCAGGACAATTTTAGAGAATCCTTAAAAATATCTGAATCTTTAGAAGCCAGGTGTTTGATCACGTGACAGCAGTAGCATTTCTTAGTTCTCCATCCAGGAGAATTTGTATTGATAAAATAGGCCCTTGGCATGTTGTCACACTGCACTTATTAGCAGAGGTTAGCTTTATTCATAGCATATATATACTCAGAAATTGATGTCAACCTTAGCAACAGTTTGTCACCCAAGTATGTCTCACACCCTTTTTACAATTATAAATGCTGCAGGATGAAAGCTGTTTGATTGAATCTAAATTTTTATGTTCTGTGTTAGTGACCACAGGGGGAAATCCAAGCTATTGTTCATAGTTGTTGGTGAACCTGAGACTATAGCAAACTCTGTAAAAGTCGTTCTCCACTTTCCTATTAAAGAGCTATAGCTCTTTAATAGATTTTCTTACTTTGTGGTGATGCCCCCAACCATAAACTTATTCTCGTTTCTACTTTATAATTGTAATTTTGATGCTATAAATTGTCATGTAAATACTTTTGCTATATAGTCATTTGCACATTGTCTTAGCTATCATGTTGAGCTAAGAAGGGCCAATTAAATATTGACCTATGGGCTTTCAAACTGCCAGTAGGAAATGGAGAGAGGGCAGGAATATAGAGTAGATTTAAAAAATGAATTTTAAGCTGAGTGGTGTATCACATGCCACATAGTCCCAGCACTCAGGATGCAAAGGCTGACAAGCCTAATCTACAAAGTGAGTCCAGGACATCCCAGGCTACACAGAGAAAACCTGTTGAAAAACATAATTGAGTAGGATGCTCAACTTTAATCCCAGCACTAGGGAGGCCGAGGAAGGCAGATCTTTGTGAGTTTGAGGCCAGGCTGGTCTACAAAGAGAGTCCAGGACAGCCAATGCTGTTACACAGAGAAACCCAGTTCCTAAAAAGAGAGAGAGAAAAAAAGAGAAACAAAACACACAATAATTTAAACATATGAAAAATTATTAACATGGCTTAAAAGAAAACTGAAAACAATATGAATGCATTAAGTTTCAGCTTATCTACATATTTCTAAGTAGGGGACTGTGTTAGAAAGCATTTTCTATAACATAAGATACTTTTAAGGTTTAATTCATATAAATGTTAAATTGTGATATATATATTAAATATTATATTCAAATTTAAAAGTGCTTTTTGGAAGGTATATAATTGTATATTTGCTTATGTTTAGGTTTAAAGCATGGGGAAATAGTTTGTTGTAAAGTATTTTAGCACAAATTACGAAACATATCATTACATTAATTAGAATGCCAGCAAATCAAGGATATGTGATGGTGGAAGCCGATGAATTTCTTTGAGGAATATACTACTTCTGTGTTTTTCTTAATTTAAGCTTTCATAGTTGGCTTTTTAATGCAGAAAAGGAGTTCTTTTTACTTTTTCAAAAGGAATGGATATGTTTTGAAATATGGAGCCTTTTGTTTTGGAGAAACTACAGAAAAGAAATAAAAAAGTGTGGATTTTACTTCTGTCCAGAAGTATAGCGTTAGTGCAGAATGAATTATTTTGGTGTGTGTGTCTTGTATATATTTGTGAACACCGTGGGTGGTGTGTGAATAGGTGTAATCAATATTTTTCATTTTATTTTTACATATGAGGCTAGATATCTTGATAAGTAGTTTAAGTATGATATCAAGGGAGTTCCAGGGATCTTACTATTTCCCCCAGCACGTGGTTTACATATTATTTTTATATGAATCAAGGAAAGAAACTCAGGTTGTAAGGCTTATAAACTATGCTTGTTACTACCCAAATTCCAGAATGAATAATATTTAAAAAACACTTTCTCCAATATTATGTGTATCAATTCTTTTTTCTTCTTCTTCTATGAGAAAAGATTTCTCTGTAGCCCTGGTTGTCCTAAAACATAGCTGCTAGTCCAGGCTGGCCTCCAGCTCTGCTTCCCAAGTCCTGGGATTAAAGGCATGTGCCACCAGTGCAACATACAATTGTCCTTTATCAAGACTTTCAAAGGAGTATATTCTTGGTGCCTTTTAATGACTCTGTGTTCATACATATGACTTTTTCAAAAAATTCATTCATTTATCTATTTATTTTGGTTTTTAGAAACAGTCTTTTTCTTTGTAACCTAGGCTGTCCTGGACCCACTTGTAGACCAGGATGGCCTTGAACTCACATAAATCTCCCTGTCTCTACCTCCCATAGTGCTGCGATTAGAGGTGTGCACCACCATGCCTAGCCTTATTTTTATTTGAATTACATGTATGCATGTATGTCTGTATAAGTGTCTATGCATGTTATGGCAGGTATTCATGGAGGACAAAAGAGGATATAGCTCTGGAGCTAGAGTTACAAGTGTTGGTGAATCACTGGGGTGATTGGGATTTGAACTTGTGCCTTTGCAAAAATAATACATTCATTTTCTAACTGATGAGCTTTTTCTCCAGTCACTGTAGGCTGATCTTAATTCAGAAGATGTCATATACTTAGATACAGGGCATAATGTAGAATCTTGTAACATGAACGAAAACTAAATGATATTTAGTAATGATCACGTTCAGTTCATAAGAGCTTTTCCTTATTTTGCGGTTTATGTGAAGTAGAGACACTTTTTTTTTACAATTTATTTATTTTATATATATGTGTGTTCTATCTGCCTGTACACCTGCAGTCCAGAAGAGGGCATCAGATCCCAATATAGATGATCATGAGCCACCATATGGTTGCTGAGAATTGAACTCAGGACCTCTGGAAGAGCAGCAGTCAGTGCTCTTAACCACTGAGCCATCTTTCCAGATCGAGATGGATTTTAAAAAGTAGACCTTTGGGTTTACAGGACATCATATATGTTTGATATAGTAAGTTTTTGAGACATTTTCCATTGTTCCAGTTATTTGACTTGATATGTTTTAATGCAGTTTTTTTCTTCTGAATTCTGTTCTTTTTAATTTTATGGTAATGATGTTTTCTTTCAAACAGCATGATATTCTTCATGGCTTAGAAACCATGCCAGGTTGTAATCATGTGTATTATGTAGTCACTTATATAGCTATAGAAATGTTTTTATCTAGTTTATTCTTTTGTTTATTTTATTTTTTCTTAGGCCTTGATGTTAAAAGTGAAGCATGCCAGCATTTTTTTCAAGATGTTTTAGTTGTGTCTTTTACCAGAATCCTTATGGATGATGTGATGAGTAGATGGAGGTTTGAAATTCATGTGAGTTTTATATATGAAGGGAACTCAAGTTTTATGTGGTGATTCCTGAGTCTACTGCTAATAATGTTTTGATTACTGATAGGCGTAATGCAATTAGGAAGGACAAGATCCTTTTGGGGAGAGCTTGCTTGGGATTTTAAATATAAGACCTGGGATTTTAAAACTTGCCCCCTGGAATTCTAAGTGTCTTCTATTTACTGCATTGCTGATGGTATTGATTCTAAGAGTTATCCACTATTGGGTTTATCTTTAAAACATACTTATGCAGAATAGGAAATGGTATCTTAGTATAACTGTAACACTAAATGATAAAATAGCATAACAATTTTAATATGGAAATAAACAAGGAAACTTAGGTTTTCCATGACCGTGGGAGATAAAAGGCTGACTTTCCCTAAGAAATGTAAATTACAGATCAGAACTCACACATTTTGAAAATTCAAATTTTAGTTTTCACAATGATGGAGTCAAACAGATTTTTTTTTTGTTCTCACCTGGAAAAAGTAAATATAAAAACACTCATGGAATAAAATAATTTAGATTACTGTTGATCCATTCAAAGATTTAACTTTTCTTTGAGTGACAATGTAGATGTCTTTTTAATAAATTATTGAATGGCAAGGCAGTTCTTTATAAAATAATGTTAACCAGAATTTGAGAAATTTTATGGGTGGAATTTAACTTAAATATTTTCAAAAATAACCAGGATATGAGTATGCACATTTACTTGTATATATATATATATATGTGTGTGTGTGTGTATACATATGTGTGTATACATATATACACATACATATACATATATACATATATGTATATGTGTGTGTACTGCACATGCAAGTGTATATATGTGCATGTTTATGTGTATATATATGTATGTGCATGTATGCATATATATATTTCTGTATTTTTGCCACTAATTTACCAAAACGTATGAATATGTTTTCAGTAGATTCTCAGTTAATACATTTGTTGATTCACTAACATTAAACTCATGGTAATACCATCCTGAAGAAAGTGTATAATGTACTGATTGATTCATTCTTTCATTGTTCATTCATGGAGAGGTAGATACATGGACCTGCCAACATTTTGTTTCAGGCAACATGACACTTGGTATTTACTAACTCAGTGATTCCCTTGACAATAGACAATATAAACTAGTATAGAACAAATGTTGTGTTCATAGTGTTTTAAGTGTAAATATGTATTCTTAAGACAGCAGAAAATATTTATAGGAGCTGCAAATACACATTTAAATTCCTTTTTTTGATGGGCGGTGGTGGTCCATGCCATTACTTCCACCACTTAAGAAGCAGAAACGGGCAAATCTTTTGAGTTTGAAGCTAGCCTGGTCTAGAAAGCGAGTTCCAGGACAGCTAGAGCTATACAGAGAATGCTTGTTTCCAAAAACCAAAGGAAAATAGAAAAAAGAAAAAGAAACTTCCTTTTTTCATTTCATGAAACACATACACTTAGGTAATTATTTTAATTTGATTCCCTAAGAGTAAATTTCCTAAAATTCCCTAAAAGTAAGTTGTCTTTAACATAAGCACTGATAGCCATAAACATCCAACCTTTAGAACTGTCTTTACTCTTTGCCAAAGAGTCTGGTATATTATTTTCATTTTCATACCAGTCTCGTGTTCTTTTTTAAACTGATCCCTTGATCATTTAAGAATATATAGCTAATTGTATAACTATTTCTGCAGTTTCCCATCTTGATAGAGTTCATGGTCTTCTTATAGGGAAGGAGATTGCTGATTCCTATAATTTTGTTTGGAGTTTTCCTGGTTATTAAGAGTATTGCTTGTTTCTTTTTCCTCCTTTATTTTTATTTATAAATACTTAGTTTCCTTTTGTGATTGAGATTTTTTCCCTCTTCTACTGTCTTTCTTCTTGATGGTGGTAAATTGTGTTATTTCATGCTTTTCTCTAATATAGTAATTTCTACTGAGCTTCCTCCCATTCATATTCTCAAATACTCGCCAGAGTTCTTCTTCCCGGCCACATCCTCCATACACACAAGCCATGTGCTTCCTCTCCACCTCACCTATGGCAGCAGCCTCCTTCCTACCCTTGCTCCTCCCATTCCCAATGTTCTCTTCTGGTCTCTCACCGCTTCCCTTCCAAGATCCTCTCTGTCCCAAAAGCCTATGAACCTTAGGTAAGTCCATTCAATTTACCCTGCCTAGGAGATTTGCCCTTTTAACGGTCAAACGGGAATAAGATTTTAGGCAAGATAACAAACATTTTGGGGATATGTGAGTCTTCTCATTTGACAGCAACCAGACTAACCCCCAAGAGAAGAATGGGTTGTGAATGTGGGAAGGAATGGGAAGGGAAAAGGAAGAGGTTTTGAGATCCAGTAGTAAAGTGATTATATAAATTGATTATTGAAAAAACCGTAAAACTGAAATAACAGTACAGGTTGATTAAAAAAGTAGGAATATGTGTAAATATGTGTGTAAGCAAATATAATTATACTATTCTATATACATTTTTGTAGTATAATATTCTAGAGTCATTGTATCCTTTTGAACACAGTTTAAACAATGCACTAGCACTTGCATAAACACCAGAGGATATTAGTGTACTAGTACATTCCTGTAAAAGCCAGAGAAAATCAGTGTACAATAAAAATATGAGTTATGTTTTGTTTACCCTTTTAGAGAATTAAGGTCTTGCTACAAAAAAGTTGGCTCCAATACCTTGCACTAATGATACAGTTACTGCTAAATGAGGAATCCTGCCCATTTTATAGTGATTGGAGAACAATAAGAAGACAAAGTACAAGTCATTATAAAATGCATATTTTCATACCCCAAACATCAATATGGTCTAAACCATTATATGTGACAACCTTGAAAGAGATTCTCACACTTAAAACCAACGTATGAGCATGTAATTAATGGATCTCTACAATTTACAAACTACACTGAATTATTTAGGATGACCATCTATAGTGATGATTTAAAACATCTCATGCAAATGTTTCAGAAATGCTAACATAAAAGAAGTATTGAATCTGAATTTTAGGCAATCCATTATCTTACAAAATCAAAGAATGTTAAATGATTTGGGCATGTAATATATTTATGCATTTGGAGGATTCTTCATCATTTCCATTCTATTTTTGCGTTGCATCTTTTGTTAATTATTATCTGTCTACATTACATCTGGATATCACGTGTCCCCCCTTCTCCATGTCCCTCCCTCTCATCTCATCTCCTGTACCTTACTAACCATCATGCCTTTCTTCTCAGAAAAGGGGAGGCCTCACATGGACATCACCAACCATGACATAGCAAGTTGCATCATAATAGGCTCATTTTCTCCTAAGGGTAGATAAGGCAGCCGTGTTAGGTGATAGGGATCTAAAGGCAGGCAATATAATCTCCATTCTTTGCTTTTGTTGGCAAGAGAATATTTGGATTCAAATTTATGAGAGCGTAATCATACAATTGAACTCTAATTACCTGTTGGTACTGCTTGTTTGAAGTGAACTTCACTACTTTCTTATTGGTCTATGACATCATGAATCTTTTGGTTCAAAAAACAACCTTTGAATGGAACTACCATGTGCTGTGATTGAAATAAAATATCGTCAACACTATTGTACGTAGACATCCAGGTCTTTGTAATCTTTCCTTAGAAATGTTTCTGTGCATCATTAAAACTTAGCAAACTATCTCACAATAGTGATTTCACATCTATGATAGGCTACAAATGGTCACATCTATAAAACAATAATCTACTAAAATAATAATATTAACCCATACTTTTTTGAAGTTCAAACCTTGTATTTCAGAGAAAGAAGATTATAATAGAAAAAACTTCCTATAGTACAATTCATAGGTTCCATTTTTCTTTATGTTTTCCAACTCTGGACTATTTGATCTGATTTAATAGTGAGAAGTTATTCTAGTTTATCATTGGTCTTTACTGAATGGATTATAATTATCTTTAGAGTGTGGAAGCACTGTGATAGCAAGCAGGTTTGCCCATGGAACCTATTTTGTAATTGAGAGTCATGAAGCTAGATCTGAACATGAGGGAAAATCATCAAGATTTAGTCATCTATTTGAAGAGAATAACAAGAAATTGTTAGCATATCTGATTACATCCCACTTTAAAAAACCTGAAAGTATGTTTAGAGAATAATTCTAAATTAGAATAAAATGTAGGAAAGCTGTCCAGCTGTTATATGATAAAATAATATATATTTATTTTTCATCTAGTCTACTTAATTAATATATCATTGTATTTATTACTATGATTTTAGTGATCTTAAATAGTCATGTAGTAATATATGCTCATAGTAGGAACAGAGGCACGGAGGATGTAGCTATCACAGTTTTTTTCTCTACTCCATTATAAAAGACATAAAGATAAGTTAGCATTGTTGACCTTAATCTATTTTGATATATCTGTATATAACTTCACCAATTTTATCAATATTCACACAGTATGAATTGCATATATGATATAGTAATGTCATATCATATTCCAACACTGCTTTCTTGATGTATGTCTTCAAAAATATCAGACTAAGAGGATAAGGAATGATCAACACTGATGATTCACAATCATGCAAAGAGAGGAACTGCTTAAAGGTGTCATTATTACAAACTCTCTCCAGGTAGTGCACTGCTCTGACTCTGTAGAAGGAGAAAGAATTGAGAAAAAGACAGCAGCTCTCTTACCTGCTGCAGCCTGTTGCATTTATGCTTCTTGGAAGCCCTGAGATGAACCATCCATATGCTGGCCCAGGTATTGATGTTAATGGTATGGATGGTGGTCACTTATATTCCTGTTTAACTTATAAGAAAATATGAGTGTCTGAGAATATGAACTCACCTTACTCATTAGATTTCATAAATTTCTGTTTGTACATGCTTGTAGTGCTTCCATGTTATTTTTAATTAGGAAATTATACATTTTCCATGATATGTTCAATTTCTTTTACTCATTAGTGTAATTTAGCTCATTTATACGACTTACATAGAATACTTGTCAAATAAAAGTTCACTGTCATAGGTGATTTCAGATATGAGTATTAATAACTATAGTCAGAAGTATGAAAGGACTATACTCTTCTATTTTTCAACCCTATGAACTCTTGGGTCTAACTTATTATGTATTGCCATTTTAGGAGTTATTTCACACAATGTGACTTCTGTCTTGGCGGTAAGTGCCAATAATTTGCAGAAATTTTCTAGTGTGCAGACACAGAATATATGTTGTTGGTTCAAAGCTTATCATCCATCTACAACTCCCAAGAAGATTAAAAAAGAAAATTAGTGATGAAAATAAAACAAAATATATGTAGAACTGAGCATGTGTACTGTGGAAAAAAGGCCATTTCTTCGTCATAAAATAGCCAGAGTTGAAAGAGTAAGTCAAAGATACTTTTAAAAAATTATCTCCTCAATGGGCTCTATTCTTATTAAAAAACCCTGTCAGCTGCCTTCCAAAAGATTCCAAATGAGAAATTACTATCTTAAGCAGTTATGACCAGAGAAACTTCTCTCAACTTGACACTGTGGAATTACTTGGGATTGAGAGTTGTACAAGATTCACACTTTAGTGTAATGAAACACAGGTCTGGTGGGACCAGCATGACCACAAATCTCACTGAAAATACATAGTGAAAATTAATGCTTCAGTCATATAGCATTAGAAGCATATTGCACTATTGAATTGGGCTTCATGAAAATAAGGTCTGTTACATAAGAGGAAATTAATGGCACCATAGGCAGTTTCCCTCATTTTCCTACTTTTCATATGCAGATTTCTGGTCCCCTACTTTTTAACACTTGTATTTAGCATGAGAAGAACTGGTACTGTAATATTGTTTTCAGTGTACACTTGGTCAAAATTTAACTACTCCATAAAGACTTGCACATCCATATCATAGTCACTAGTCCTAAAATCCCTATAGCATTCAAAGCCAGAAGGAATCCAGATCTTGTGCTAGTATAATCAGACTTGCCTAATTCAAGCCCTGATAATAAAACCATAGAAGCACACTGTGTGCATCAGCACGATAATTTTGTGTCAGGGTAGTGTTTTCCACGGAAAATTTAGTTGGTCTTAAACAAGGTATACCTCTGGCCCTGTGTTGTGCCAACCACACAAGTTAGCTGCCTAGCATAAGTCTACGGAGTTGTAATTCACTACTTTTGTCAATTTTAACCAGAGGATGTTGTAAAACCTACAGAGTGTGCCATGGTCTGATGGTTGTAGTTTGTATAGGATTCTCATTTCCATGGTCCTGGGATACAGCTCTTGTGGAATTGGAAGCATATCAATGCTCAGGGACTGTACATGTATAGAGATGAACAGAACTACATATTTAGCAAGAAGAGAGGCCAAATCCACAGATTATAAAAAGAGGCAGTTCCTCAGTCCTGTCACTATGCAGTTTTAAAATCCTAAGATGAAAATTGTTGAAAGAACTCCTGCTGACATCTCTAATTCAAGCTCAAGATTGACCCACAATTCAATCAGTCTTCCTTCCTGATACTGATGCTCATGGTCTCACATAATGTAGGAGACAGATGTATGAAGTAGAACAGCTTACAGAGTCCAATAAGACACCTGCTTCACCAACAAATGTCTACTCTAATCAAGGGCTTAAAACTTTGTTGAAAATTGGTACCTAGTGGAAAATCCATCCTGTTGAAGGTCCATCTGAGAACTTGAGTTTCTCAAACTAATGTTAAAATTCTCAGGGGCAAAGAAATCCTCCATGAAACATTAAACAGTTTACCTCTAGCCTAAGCTTGTTTCATCAACTACCATATCGTGGGAGGTAGTTCCAGAGTCAGGCTACCTTCGGAGGCATTGATTATGGATTACAAATCAACATTTCATCATCTATGACTATGTTTTAGGAGCAATTTTTATCTGTACTTGAGTTGAACAAATATCTCATATGAACTTAGGTCATTTGTGTTTGAATTATCTTACAGAATATGAACTATTTTTACACACATAGGAATATTAATTCATCTGTTTTAATCACATTTATACCTTGATATGTTTGAAGTTAAATATAAACCTTACAAAATTTAGTTAATTGGACCATTTAAGGGAAATACAACTTGTTAATTTATAATATTGATGAATCCCCCATTAATGAATCCATTCATAAAACACTACACATATTTAAATGACCTATACCATAATATTTCAGTAGTTTTTTGTATAGACATTAAGATAACATTTTAGAGGTAATTTTTGGTTGACATTTTATCAATAGAATCCCCAGAGTAAACATCCATTGTGTCCCAATTACATAGAATCACACTTAGCATTGTTAAGAGGCAGGAATATTATGTATAACTATGGACGAGGCATATTTGCCTCGTCTAGGTAGCTACAGATTCTTTATGGGAGCAATATTTTCGACCAAACTCCTATAAAGGATAATGTGACGATGGAAAATATTTCACATACTCAATTACTATAAACATATTGACCAGAGAAAGATTTGTCCTCTTAAAGCCTTAATCCCATCTTCTCACAATGGTGGGTTTGAAGAGTTTAGGACTCCCAAAAGTGCTTCCTGTATTAAACTTATGAGGTTGCATTCTAGTATGGATTCTTTGAAGAACTTGGAGAGTTGAAGTCAAGGTAAAACACTTGCCACAGTCTTTACATTTGTAATTTTTATTTCCAGTGTGGTTTCTGTAGTGAATTTGATGACTTTGTGTCCCTCAGTAGAAGAATGGACTAAGAAACTGTTACATTCACACTATGGAATACTACTCACCTATTAAAAACAAGGAATTCCAGAAATTTGTGGACAAATGGATTGATCTAGAAATTGTCATAATGAGTGAGTTCACCCAGAAGCAAAAAGAGACAAACGGTGTATACTCACTTATATCAAAACACTAATCCAAGGGATACGTACCATGAAAAATTTTACTTACCAGGAAAGTGGGTCAGAGGAGAGGTCATCCTATTGAGACTTTAGGCAAGAGTAGCATGGAAGAATGGGGAAATAGTAGGACCCACAGGGTCCTGGAAACCTACAAGAAGAACTTTATGACAGGCAGATCTGGGTCCTGGGGTCCTCCTCAAACTAAGGCACCAGCCAAGGAGAATATAGGCAGTAAACTTCGAACCTCTATTAAGACCTAGCCGACGAACATGATATTCTCCACCGTTGAGTGGAGAGTGAGATCTGACTCTCACACGAACTCCTGTGACCATTTTCTGACAATGACCCCTGGATGGGGAGGCCTAACGGCACTCAGAGGAGGGATAGCAAGTTACCAAGAAGAGACTTGACATCTAAGAGCATATGTAGGGGGAGGAGGTCTCCCTCAATCACAGACATAGGGGAGGGGAGAAGGGGGAAGTGGGAGGGAGGGAAGAATGGGAGGAAACAGGGGAAGGGCTAACTATCAAGATGTAATACAAATAAATTTTTTAAAAAGTCTGCAACAGTGACTCGGGGTGCTCCTCCTCTCTCCCTCCCTAGTGAGTGTCAAGGCCCCCTGATGCGCGTCAGCAGTACCCTTGTGCCTTTGCATCAAACAAACAAACAAAAACAAAACAAAACAAAACAAAAACAAACAACGCAAAAAAAGTATTAATTGGAACAGATAATGTCAAACAAAATTATTGTAAATATCACACATGAATGGAAACTTACTCTTCACTGTGACACTCAATTAACAATATGGACACCAATCATTATCCTAAATACATGAACAAATTAATGACCGAAATGAGCAACTACAGAACTTATTTCACTTTTTCCTCTGAATGCAAGATTTATCAATGATTTTAAAATCAAAGAGAAATAATAAGAACACAAGAGAAAATATGATAAAAATTGTAGTGTATCATGTAAAATTTTTTTGACATTTTTTATTAATTTATTCATATTACATCTCAATTGTTAGCCCATCCCTTGTATCCTCCCTTTCTTTCCTCCCTCCCGCTTCCCCCTCTACTCCCTTCCCCTATGTCTGTGACTGAGTGGGACCTCCTCCCCCTGTATATGCTCCTAGGGTATCGAGTCTCTTCTTGGTGACTTATTATCTTTCCTCTGAGTGCCACCAGGCCTCCCCATCCACGGGACATTGTCCGATATGGGGCACCAGAGTTTCTGTGAAAGTCAGATCCCCTTCTCCACTTAACGGTGGAAAGTGTCCTGTCCATCGGCTAGACTGGGTAGGGGTTCAAAGTTTACTGCCTATATTTTCCTTGGCTGGTGCCATAGTTTGATGAGGACCCCAGAGACCACACACGCATGTAGTTTTCCAGGACCCTCTGGATCCTTTTATTTCCTCATTCTCCCAGGATTCTCACCCCTAAAGTCTCAATAGGATTTTCTCCCCTCTGACCCATTTTCCAGGTAGGTAAAGTAAAATCCATGGCCAGCAATTGAAAAAAAAGGGTTCAAAATTTTCAAAAACATTAAGGAATATTCACTAAGACTAATAAGATCTTTAGAAACCAACGAATTCTTAACAAGTTAAACATCTTTATGTCCCTAAAATCAAATTTGAATCCACAATACTATATATATATATATATATATATATATATATATATATATCTTTATTTTAAATTAAAATATGAAGTTCCAGACCTGACATTTGAACAGTCAAGTATAACTTAAAATAAATTTCTATTGAAGTAAAATTCATTACATTTACCATTGCTTCTTCCCTCCAGCATCACTCAGGTAACATTCTATGGTCCCTACTCTCATTCTTATGTTAAAAACATGTTTTACTTAGAATTTGCTTCTATGTCTTCACGTTTGGGTTTTGTGTGTGTGTGTGTGTGTGTGTGAGTGTGTGTTTGTGTGTGTGCAGATATATGGATATGTGTATTTACAAGTACATAAAAAGTCCTCTGTATGTGTTCTTCTTTTTTATCATTGTATATTGTCTCATATATTTGAACACTATTCTTTAGAAAATCCAGACGCAGATGAAATGTAATATAATGGGAGAAATGTGGAGTAGTTTCTCAACTAGAAGGGAACAAAACGTAAATATAAAAGAAGAAATATTTTTGACAAATATGTATAAAGGAGCAATCAAAGATGTTGCTACAAGGCATGCATGGTGTGTGAGTAGCAGGGACGGAGAGAGAGTGGACCAAGTGTGTAGCCAAGTTGTGGACTCTGAAACAGCATTGCTTGTATTTCCTGGATAAGAGGAGGCATCCTAGGAGCTATGAGCACATCAACCAAGCCCCATATGGCTGATACCCAGGTTCAAGAGGCACACTGTCCCAGGTTTTAGTCACCCAGTACCTTCCAGCCCACCCAAACCTGGGTTACAAAAACACATGGCTGCAGCTAGCAGAAAACATTTTCTGGGAACCAGGGACATGGTTTGAGCATCTGGCCTGCAGTTCTAATTGTCTTAATGTTAATATCTGCTGGACAATAGGAGTAGACAGGGTATCGTTCCAAAATGGAGGTCTCCAGCAAGCATAGAGTCTGAGAATCAGGAGCTCAGTGAATGCAGAGCACGCAGTTGGCTGCTCAGTGGAGCCTACCCCAAAATGCCAGCAATCTCTCATGTCCCCTAGAGAAACAATGGTATCCAAGTTGCAAGAAGAAGCTGTTCTATGCTCTGGCCTTCTGAATACTCCTGGAATTCTGAGCAACATACCAGCCTATTTTTCACAGTTCTAATAGCCATCTTGAAGAGACCTGCCAGATCTGAGAACCACTCATGTCAGACCCTTATCCCAATCACCTGACTATAGGTCCAACTGGGACACA
This sequence comes from Acomys percivali, assembly GCA_907169655.1. Lineage (NCBI taxonomy): Eukaryota > Metazoa > Chordata > Mammalia > Rodentia > Muridae > Acomys > Acomys percivali. The sequence continues at coordinate 2,240 of CAJRSG010002003.1, read as the reverse complement.
GCCTGATGTGAAACGATACAGGCTATTGGACGAGATCCAGATCCCAGCATAGGACCAATGGCTCTTCCTGCATGCTCTAGAAGCCAAGAGATATCCAGGAACAATCAGCCAAAGCAAGGAACAACCAGATGGCTAAAGGGCACCAAAACCTATGGCAATATGGCACCAACGCATTCCAACTACCCTAATAAAACATGCCCTGGACATACAAACACAACTGAAACTCAGGAAAATGGCCTTAAATCTATGTTTATGAATACAATAGAATCCTTTCAAAAAGGTATAAATAAACCCATACAAGAAATATAGGAAAATATGATAAAACATGTGAAGGACATTAATAAAATGGTTCAAGACCCGGAAAGGAAAATAGACTAAATAAAGTAAACACAAACTGATGAAAAAAATGGAATTGGGAAACTTAAAATTAGAACAGAAAATGCAGAGGTAAGCATCACCAACAAAATATGAGTGGTGGAGGAAATAATCTCAGGCACAGAAGACACAATTGAAGAAATAGATACATCTGTCAAAGAAAATATTAAATTGAAAAAAGTTTCTTACCCAAAACCTCCAACAAATTAAGGACATGAGGAAAAGACAAAACCTAAGTATAAGTATAATAGTTATAGACAAAAAAGAAGATGACAAGCTCCAAGACCAGAAAATATTTTTAACAAAATTGAAAAAGAAATGTTCTCCAACCTAAACAGAGAGATACATTGTAACATACAAAAGGCTTACAACGGAAAAAATATATTCGACCAGAAAAGAAATTCCTCTTGACACATATTAGTCAAATCCTGCTTTGAGAAGGGGAAATAGGTACAAATTGTCAACCAAGCTAGAACCCATTTGTGGTACTAAATATATGGAGAGGGGAAAATAAGGGTATATATATATATATATATATATATATATATATATATATATATATATATATATATATATATAAAAATTGGATATATTAATCATATGTTATGCCAAATCTTCGGGAGATGTTACTAGCACAAATTCAATTCCATGTTTAAATCCATTTTAGCTTCTAATCTTTCTTCTCTCTCTATCTCTCTCTATGTCTCTCTCTCTCTCTCTCTCTCTCTCTCTCTCTCTCTGTGTATGTGATATATATATATATATATATATATATATAGAGAGAGAGAGAGAGGAAGGGATGGAGGAAGGGAGGGAGGGAGGGAGGGAGATATCATGACATTGAGTTAATGAGGAAAGACCTGCTAGTTTGGAAAATGTGAAAGAGAGAAAAATTAAGTGCAAAATATACAATATATAATCCATTTAAAGGCATAAGTAATGGAAACCCCCAAATAATAAATCATTCATATAAAACAAAAATATTTTCAGTATTTTCAGTAATTAGAACACAAAACAATCTACTAGTTTGTCAAATGTCTATAATATAATGCATTTCAGATCAACACTAATAAGGTAAAAAAGTTAAAGATCATATAAGATCCATGCTGTACTATACATTTCGTACTTTGTTCTTAAAGAATTTCTTAGGCTGAAGATGTTGTGTAAACAGTCTTAAGGTCTAGAATGCTCCTTGGTTTAGAGTCCTCACATGCTGTGCCATATTATTTCATCTTACCTGTTTATTTTTCTTCAATCTCCTCTTTATCATCAATCCAGGGTTCTTTGTTTTGTTCAAGACATGTCAACACCTCTGCTTTGGCAACAGAAATGCCTGTGAATTCAAAAATAAATACAGACACACCATTCTATGTAGCTGTGTACCAGCACAGGATTGTGCCAAATAGGGAAGATAGAAAAGAAGAAAGTATACATGAATGACTTACTAGTTCTCAATTCCTCTCAATACATTTTAGGCTCTACATAACTCAACATTTTAAAATTCTGTATTTAACTTTCTTTTAAATGACATTGAAAAGAAAAATTTAAGTAAAATAATAATAAAAACATGATAACTATGGGACTCAATGTGGATTCACGTATAAGTGCTACTGGCTACCAGCACAAAAGTTATGAAAGGTTGAATTATTATTAGGCTAAATGTAAACACGAGGTGAAGGGATGTAAGAAGTTAGCTATATAAAAGACAGTGATCAATACCTGTAAATCTTATGAGATAAACTAAGCAGTGGAAGTCAAGTCAGAATATCAGCTAGTAGAAGCTTTAGACATCCCTAAGATGAAGTACCAAGCATGTACTAAAAATATTCTCACCCACAGAAACCAGGTTGTTGTAGTTGTCCAGC
>CAJRSG010001993.1:0-10320 GCA_907169655.1 Acomys percivali | reverse complement strand
CTGTTTACCAAGCACCTGGGGATTCCTGTAAATACTTGACCCTATGCTAAGGAGATCCTAGCCTTCAGCAAAAATGACCTTTAATCATACCTGGAAGTTCTTCCCCCACCCATAGGATAACTAAGTGTTCTTCTTGTAATAGGACCCATGCTACTGCATGTAAGTGAGGCACTGTACCACTGCATGCAAATCAAGTATCCTGGAATCTCTAGTCCCAGCGAATCAGACACATTCACCCACAAACCCCTCCCCCCACTACCCAGGGTTTTTAAATAAAGGTTGGCTGGTTTGCTCTTTCATGCTCGAACTATTCCTCCACCATGACCAATAGAGACTCCATTTATTCTGGGGAAGAATCACTGCTGGACACCTGGGACTTGACTGCCAGTCAAGATGGTCAAAGCAGCAATGGCGAAGCTGCCTTAGCAGCTTCTGAAGCCTGCCCGCTCCATCATCCTGGCTATCTCGGTACTGACCACTGGGTGGGCCTGCCTTTTGGCCGTTTTCAGGTATCCATCCGAATCCTCTGCTGAGCTTAGCATGGCGGTTTAAGAGCCGTAACACTCTTGGGATCATCGCTGACTTGTGGAGCTCCCAGGTTTCCACTGCCATCTGAAACCAGCAATTTCATTTTTAAGGAGCTGAACTGTTACCCTGTGGAAAACTCTTCCCACACCCTGGCCTAGTGCACAGGCCTTGCCCTAGAGCACTCTTGCTGTTCCTGAGAGAAACGGGGGTGGGGGGGCTCTGTTTTTCTCAACCTGAAGCAAGCAGCACCTGGACTGGCCCACCAGTCGTAGAAACCAGGCCACACACCGGACACTGAAGGGCACCTGAGAATCCTATGTAAGCCCTGCCTACTGTTCAGTTCCCTGATGCCTTCTGGGAGTAGAGGCAGCCAACCCTAAATTAGTCCCTCCAAACCCTGCATTCATCCCTCCCAATAAACCTCTTTTATGAGATTTGCTGCCTGGTGTGACTCTCTCATCAGAAGAAGCCAAGAAGGGAAGAAGGGAAGAAATGAAGTGGAGTGTGGCTGAGGCGTCTGAGCTCCTGAGTTCAGCTGGGGAGACCCTCCCCTGGGAGCCGCAACGCCCGTGCTGAGGAGGCTTCCTCTCAGAGCCGCGTGCTTCCTGAACTTCTGAGTGCCAGGATATTTTTCCATCAGAGTAGCAATTATGCTCGTGGGAAAATGCCCTTATGTCACATAATACCAATGAATGCAGACAATGAGAAAAAAAAAAAGAAAATTAAAGGCAGATGGATCAGAGGGATAGCTCAGTGGTTAAGAGCACCTACTGTTCTTCCAGAGGAGCCATGTTTGGTTGGTTCCTAGTGCTCACATCAGGTGTTTTACAACTGCCTGTAGGCGCAGCTCTAGGGAATCTTATGCCTCTGCCTCCCAGAGGCACCTACAGTCACTCATGTACACATACCGTCGTGCAAATACACTGACTCAGATAATTAAAGACAATAAAAGACAATAAAATAAATCTTTAAGAAAGCTGAACACAAAAGAACTTCTGATTCTACATATATGAACTCCTTGGAATAGTCAAACTATGAAGTCAGAAAGTAGAGCGGTTGCCAGGTATGAAGGGCGGGGCAGGAATAGAGCGTTGGTGTTTAATGGGAGCAGAGCTTAGAATGACGAAAATGTTTTGGTGGACGGTAATAATAGTTGTTGCGCAGTGTGGCAGGGTGGCGTGGTCCTTGAACTGTTCACATTTTATTCAGAGACAGGCAGCAGCAGCAGCACACAGCGGGCAGTGAGGCTCTCTCTGCAGCAGTGGAGCTCTGTGACGTCACCAGGAGCCAGGCTCCTTCTGTCTGTCGGTTGACCGTCCACAGCAGATAGCTCTTGTCATTTTTTGACCAGGAGATGGATACAGCTTCTCTAGACAGGAAAGGACAAACATCATCTGCTTGCCAAGCTGTTTTTCATTCAGGAAAGGAAAAGCAGGAGATGGTCTGCCTACAGTTCTCCCTCCAGAACTTGATCACATCGTCTCTCCGCACCGAGCCTGGGAAAACTACCAGTCAACTGTGTAAGGTATAATACGGTACAGTAAAGGAAAGCTGTAAATCTATGCGTGGCCGCGTCTTCCGTGGCTGCTGTAGAATTCCCAAGGTTTGTTTGCGTCTCTCCCCTGAACAATCTCATACTGCATATTCATTTTTACAATACGCTATCTTTTCTTTCTTTTTTCTCTTTCTTTCTTTCTTTCTTTCTTTCTTTCTTTCTTTCTTTCTTTCTTTCTTTCTTTCTTTCTTTCTTTCAGCAACGTGAGTTAGAACACGCGGCAGTGGTGTCTGTGAATGCCCTTGGCTCCTTCAGCTACTACAGCTGATCTTTATTATTCTAAGGCACACTTCCTCACTCACGTTTTACAGTCTGGAAAGTTGGTTTATGCCTCTTACAGTTGCTGTCAGTGGGGCAGCAGACGCGATGCCGCTGTCATCTACTGGGTATGCATCAAAACTCACAGAGTGGAGGGTACAGCTGGGACTATTGATGAGTCTGAGTCTACGCACTCTGTAGGAGAGTCTGACTGTGAGATGAGGATTTAATTTTTTATTACACTTCATGTGTGTGTGTGTTGTATGCACTTGAGTGTCCCTCTATGCATGCACACACAGGCAAGAACTGGGTATGGGGAACCTTGCTCTGCCTTATTGCCTTGAGACAGGATCCCTAACTGAAGAGGAGGCTTGCTGACTAGGCTGATGAGCTATCTAGCTCTCTGTGATCCACCTGCACCCCCAAATCCTGGTGTTACAAGCAAGCGCAGCCATGCCCAGCTTTTAACCATGGGCATTAGAGATGAGAAGGCAAGTCCTTAAGCTTGCATGCACTCCTCACTGGGCCATCTTCCTAGCTTCTCATGTTCCCTTCTAACATCTGTCCAAGTAATATTTCCGTAGATAAACACAACTGTATATTTTAAAATTCCCACAGATGCAGTTCCCCCAGAAGGGCCTGACCAATTTAGACTTCCTCCAAAATGTAAGATAACCCATTTTCCCAATGGGTTTCGGCTTTTGATGAATCTGATGCCTTAAACAGAACCTCATTGCTTTGTTTTGCTTGTCTTTTTGATATATTTTGTTGTTGAGTTTCTATGTTTTAGTTATTGCTTACTTTCTTGTGCTATAAATTACTGTGTTTTCTACACTAGTCCCAGAAGCAGCCTTTTCTTCACAGAATCCTTTTATTAAAAATGAAAGTATTGGTCCTATTTGTGTGAACTCAATTTTTACATAATTGAAACTCCAATCTTGTCCCATGTGGCTTTTACTGTATGCATCTTTGTGTGTGTGTGTGAGCAACGCTTTGAGTTGAACTTACAGCTTCACACATATTAGGCAAGTGCTCTGCTATGGTGCTACCCTACCAGCCCTGCACTGTCCATCTTACATTAGAAAGCAGTGCTGCTGGGGGATGGAGAGATGGCTCAGTGGTTAAGAGTGCTGCCTGCTCTTCCTAAAGGTCCTGAGTTCAATTCTCAGCAAACACATAGTGGTTCACGACCATCTGTAATGTGATCTCATGCCCTCTTCTGGCCTACAGGTGTACATGCAGGCAGAACACTGTATACATAATAAATAAATAAATAAATCTTTTTAAAAAAAATAAAAAGAAAGCAGTGCTATTCCTGATTACTCAAACATGTTCTATATTTTAGTTCACTGCTTGTGTAGTTTTATATGTGGCTTTAAAACCTAGACAGAACAGTTCATTTTACATGATGCAGAGTAGAAATGTTATTTATTAATGGACAACAAATCTCACTGTTTCCTTTGCAGTTGTTCTCAGCCTGTAGGCTGTGACTCCTGTGTGTGTGTGTGTGTGTGTGTGTGTGTGTGTAGTTGAATGGCCTTTTCACAGGGCATTGGGACTCTGGTTGATGAGGTTGAAGCTGACTTCTCCTGATAGCCGGCTATGAAGGTGGGCTCCCTTTTCTTATATTTTTGGTTATGAGCCTAGCCTTTAACGGCTGAGCCATCTCTCTAGCCCAGGCTCCCTTTTCTTATAGAGGTTCTTACTACACCTGATCTGGTAACTTTAGGTTTTATTAGGAAAAGTCACATAGCCCTCAGGGAAGATTATAAGCCCAACCTTTTCCTGATAGGAAGTTGATCAGCAAACCCAGGGAATTCCTAAAAGTACTCCACCCTGCGCTGATCAGATCCTGGCCTGCAGTAAATGACCTTTAATTGTGCCTAGAAGTCATCCCCTCACACATAGGATAATTAAGTACTGGCTTCTCCTTCTTGTGATAGGGCCTCATGTTATTGACTGCAAATGAGGCACTCTGCCCAAGGTTTATAAATAAAGGCTGGCCGACTGGCTTGCACTCAATCGCTCTCTTGATCACATTCCTCCATCTGAGACTCCATTTATTCCAGGGGAAACCACCTCTGGAGGCCCTGTGGTCTGGCAGCCATGGCAGTACTGCCTTTGCAGCTGCTGAGGCCTGCTTCACCATGGCTGACAGCTCGGAGCTGACCCCGCAGTGAAGCCCTGCTGGACCTGCCTGCCAGCAGATTTCAGACATCTGCCACCTCTGTCTTACTTGGTCAAACAGCTCAAACAAGGAGCTGTAAGGCTTGGTATCATCACGGCCTTGTGGTACTCCTGAGTCTCCACTGCCATCTGAGACCTGCAATCTCATTCTAAAAAGAGATAAACCGTGACATCCAGTGGAAAACTCATTTTCCACCTTCCCTGGAGAGGCCAAGAACCAGGCCTAGTGCCCCGGGCCTCAGACCTCACCTTGAAGTGTCCTAGATGCCCCTGAGAGAGATACAGGCCCTTGGGACCTTTGATCCCAAGAGCTATCTGTTCTTGGTCTGGAGGCGAGCAGTGTGTAGATGCACCGAGGGGATGTGGAACCCACACCTCCCCTGCAGATGCTGAAGGACAACAGGAGTTACTAAAAGCATAGGAAAACACAATTATTTACATTATGATTCACTGCAGTAACAAAATTACAGTTATAAAGTACCAACAAGGCCTGGAGAGATGGCTCAAAGGTTAAGAGCACTGGTTAATCTTTCAGAGGTCCTGAGTTCAATTCCCAGCAACCACATGGTGGGCTCCCAGCCATCTATAATGTGATCTGATGTCCTCTTCTGGCCTGCAGGTGTACATGTATACATAATAATAAATAAAGTGACAACAAAAATAATTTTATGGTTGGGGGTCAACACAAAGTGGGGGACTGTATTAAAGGGTGGCAGCATTAGGAAGGTTGAGAACCACAGTTTATGGTTTAAATGTTCCAACATGTCCAGAAAGCTGTTGTGGGATTTATTTTATTGTATATATTATGTATATTCAATTTCTAGGAATTTATAGAGTATTTTACTACCTGGTAGGGTAAATGTCATCTTGAATCTTTTGAAAAATTTTCTTCACTATTGCTGATTTTTTTTCAAGCAAATGTTAGAATCATCATGTCCAACTCCATAAAAAAGTCCATTTTGGTTGATGTACACCAGTACTATTCTTTTTTTTTTTTTTAAGATTTGTTTATTTAATGCATATGAGTGCTCTATCTGCATGTACACCTGCAGGTCAGAAGAGGACATCAGATCCCTATATAGATGGTTGTGAGCCATCATGTGGTTGCTGGGAAATGACCTCTGAGTCATCTCTCTAGCCTACTAGTTCTCAAACTTAATATGCAAAATGATCTACCTAGAGGGTTTACTGAATTTTTTGTTGTTGTTGTTTGTGTGTATGTGTGGGCGCGCACCCTCCAAGGTCAGGATTTGGGTCAGGATTCATGAATTTAATCTTTGTTTTCAGCAACTGGAAGGTGAAATAGCTGACCCAGAGTCATCCTTTGAGAACCAGTATTCTACAGAACCACCTTGACAATCTCATCCATTCCCACTGCCTTTGAACACAGCCAGGGCAGCTAATATATAGCATACGAAAATATATCAACAACCATCTTACCCTCCATGGTCTAATAGCTAATGTTTATGTAGAAACTTTCAATTGATTTACATCTATAAAATCACCCAATGTTCTCAACATTTTCAAAATGTGGGCATTTTGCTTTACACTAGCAGACACTGTAGTTAATGAGGTTTTCCAGGAAACTTTTGGTTTCAGAAATCTTTATTGTCATTATGCATCAATAACTTCATGTTTTCTAATATTTTAGCATTTGAACTGTATCTCCTAGATTATTTCTATCATTAGTGTATCCCCAATATCTATATCTATACTACTAATATCTATGCTCATCCTAATTAAAAACATTTTGTTAAAAAAGTTTGTATTATTTTTTAAACTTAAACATAATTCCCCCAAACATCGTATTCCCCCAAATTATATCGTATCCCCCCAAATTACGTCGTATCCTCCCATGCTCTTTCCTCTCTTAGCTTTTCCCACATTCCCAGCTCCTTCCCTCTCAAATTCATGGCTTCCTTTTCTTTGTATTGTTACGTGTACATATGTGTATGCATGCATAAGCATAAATACAGATACACAACTTGATAAGTTCATTTTGTGTTACTCGTATAGATGATTTCAAGGCTGACCACTTGATATTGGATAACCTATTAGGAGGCTCATCCTTGGAAAGAGCTAACTCTCCCAGTCTCAGCAGTCCTTAGTTTCTGTAGTTCCTTGTCTACACATGGGGGACCTGTGGGATTTTTCCCTTCTGTATTAGCAGGTCTATTGGCATTGTCCTTGTTCAGGTCTTGTTTGCCGTGAGTGAAGGTTCCCTATCGTTTCTTTTTTTTTTAAGATTTATTTATTTATTTATCAAATATACACAGTATTTTACCCACATGTATATCAGAAGAGGGCACCAGATCTCATTATAGATGGCTGTGATCCACCATGTGGTTGCTGGGAATTGAACGCTGGACCTTTGGAAGAGCAGCCAGTGCTCTTAACTTCCGAGCCATCTCTCCAGCCCTTCCTGGCATTTCTAGAAAACAATCTCACAGCAGATTTCTGAGTCTTCTGACTCTTGCAATGATTCTGCTCCGTCATCCACTATACTCCCTGAGCCTTAAGTGCAGTTGTGTTGTAGATGTTTCCACTGGGGCTGGGTACCCTATGATCTCTTATTCTCTATATTTTAACCAGTTGTGGTTTTCTGTAATGGTCTTTGATGAGGGACAGGAGCTATACTTATCTCTGTGCCTTGTAAATCTATGTAAATGTTTTTGTTCCAAAAATACAGTCCTATTAATACAAGGATTTCAGTGTATCCATCGTCTCATGCTGACCTTTGGTGAGTTCTCCCACTTGTAGCCCCTTTATCTTGGGTGGCTGTTTCCCAACTGGTGATCTCCTTCCTTTATGGCAGAATCGCCTATTAGACCAGAAGTGGATTTCTAAACCAAAAGCAGTCAACACACATGCTGTTAGCTTGTCCTTGCCTGAAGCAATGGGTTCAGCCTGTTTGCTTGCTTTTTTGTCTGGGTAAATATGAACATTTCCAGCTCACCACATACTGGGGGGATGGTGGTAGTGATGTCTGCTACGGCTAAGTGCAAGAGAGTTAAGCAGAGGAAGCAAGCTGGGAGAGGGAGGAGAAAGGAGCACATATACAGAGAAAGATGTAACAAGAGAAACAAAGAAGACACAGAGAAAATAAAGAAAGCAGAACAGAAAGAGGCATGGAAAGACACACTGGGTGTGGCGGTGCCCTCCTGTTAATCCCAGTATACAGGAGACAGAGGCAGGACACCAGAGAGTTGGAGAAGGCCAGCTTGGACTACATAACAAGACTGTCAATCAAAAAATTAAAAAAAATAAAAATAAAAAAAGGGAAGGAAGAAATGAAGGGAGGAAGGAAGGGAAGAAGGCTTGGTAACCTGAAACCAAGCAGGTAAAGACTTGTCGCTGGTGCTTCTAGAGTCCTTCATGTCCTGCTCATGCTGGGTTTGCATTTCCTCAGATTAAATAAGCATCCTCCTTTGGAAAGTTTGCACACGGCTCTGTTAGTTGCTAGAAAAACCAGGTTAAAGAGCTGGGCGCGGTGGCACACAACTTTAATCCCAGCACTTGGGAGGCAGAGGCAGGTGGATTGCTGTGAGTTCGAGGCCAGTTTGGTCTACAAAGCGAGTCTAGGACAGCCAATGCTAACACAGAGAGAGCCTGTCTTGAAAAACAAACAAACAAATAAGCAAACAAAACATGACAAGGGTAATTTGCCATCCTAAGTCAGGAAACAGAGTCAGACAAGATGTGGGGGGGATGGGGGGCGGCTGGAGAGATGGCTCAGAGGTTAAGAACACTGCCTGTTCTTCCAAAGGTCCTGAATTCAATTCCCAGCAACCACGGGGTGGCTCACAACCATCTATAATGAGATCTGGTGCCCTCTACTGGTGTGCAGGTATATGTGCAGGCAAAACACTTAAATAAATCTTAAAAAAAACAAAACAAAACACAAAACTATGTTAGGGATCTGAGGTGTTACCCTGGCCATATTAGTTGTGAAGCTAGCCTGACTCTCTTGATTTGAGGAGAAACACATGGTCAACCGTGTTCTTAGCAGCCTGTGTTCATGTGGCTCATGCCAATCTTCAGCATTTAAACCAAAAGCACTGATCATTTATTGAGGTTGAGGCTGGAAGCTTTTCCTGCCCTATTAGGTGGGCATTGTTAGCTCTCTCTTAAACTACAGGAAAGAAATTCAGATACAGGTTCCTTTGCTACGCCGCCTACTTTCCCCACACTTTCCTATCTATCAATCGAATTTCCAATCTGAATCGACCTTCTAATTTCACAGCCCAATCGTCTTCCTTTGATTGCATCCTCCTTTAAGAATAACACCTTTAAGGACTTCTAACATGGCATTAAATGGAAGGCTTAACTGCAAATGATGTGCTGCTTTTGGCTTCTGGAATGGTGTGTTATAAAGTCTGTCAGTAGCAAAAGTCCCACCCACTGGTTTACTGGCTCTCTGGATAGTTTCTAAGCTCCTGGGACACCAGTATAATTCTTTTTTTTTTTTTTTGGTTTTTCGAGACAGGGACTCTCTGTGTAGCCTTGGCCGTCCTGGACTCACTTTTTAGACCAGGCTGGCCTCGAACTCACAGCGATCCTCCTGCCTCTGCCTCCCGAGTGCCGGGATTAAAGGCGTGCGCCACCACGCCCGGCTCAGTATAATTCTTAGTCTAGAGTATTTTTATTTTTTAATTTTTTATTTTTTGTGGAAATAATCCAGAAGTCCACCACAAATAAATTATAGAATATACATACAATGTCATCCTACGTCGCCATCAAAAGCAATGAAGTGCGATGCATGCAACAACCCGGATGAACCTTGCCTGGAATCTTTGACCTAGCCAGACTGAGTTTGAGGCCTACCTGGGCAGCTTAGGGAGCAACCCCCCCTCGCCCCACCCCGCCCAAAAGACACATGACTCCACTTCTATGAAATATACAAAAAGCTAAATCTATAGAGTCAGAAAAAGAGATCAGTGGTTTTCAGGGACTAGGCCAAGGAGTGACCACTTAATTGATGCGGGGTGGGGGTTGGGGGTTCTTTCTGATGGAATCGCTCAGAATCAGGAGGTGAGGTGGTCATTGCTGGCTGGTCTAAGTGTAATAAATGCCACTGAACTGCTTATTTTAGGATGGTTACTTTTATGTTTTTTGAGTTTCACCTCACTTAAAAAGAAAAAGTTTAACGACTCTCTCTTTGCCCTTCGCTGGGCTTGGAATCTTCTTAACGGATCCATGGCAAAAGAAACAGTGTCTTCATCCTTGGGGGGAGGGGTAAAGAAGGCCTTGTCGGAAGCAGGGCCCCTTGCCCCATAGTTGTTTAAGCCGCCATGCATTCGTCGCAGCGTGCCTTGGGTCGCACTGGGTCGCCACGGGGTCTGAGGCGGGACCTGAGGTCGGTGGGCTCTGCGGGGTCTGTGGGGGAGGAGAAGGGGGAGGGAGAGCGCACGCATCCTCTTAGGAGACACATCCCGTGGATTAAACCACAAAAGTTGGCGACGAACTCAGAGCAGGAGTAGGTGGTGGTGGTGGTGGTGGTGGTGGTGGGGTCCTGTTCCCAGCATCGTGGAGTCCCCGAAGAAAAGGGCCCACATCAGTCAGGAGGCTCGTGCTAACTCGCGCCGGTGGCTGCCACTTCCCCGGTGCAGGAAAATGCATTCCTTTGTTATTGGCCGAGACGGGCCCCTTCCGCAGCTCCCGGGCCAAGGTGGGCAGCGCGGCGGGACCGCAGCTCCGGGAGGTGGGGGCTGCGCGGGACCGCGCTCCCGCCCTCCGCGGCGCCCACCGAGCGGCGAGCGGCAGGCGGCAGCCCGCGAGGGGGCGGCGGCGGC
>CAJRSG010001990.1:5196-16748 GCA_907169655.1 Acomys percivali | reverse complement strand
TTCACCAACCAATGCCTACTCTAATCAAGGGCTTAAAACTTTGTTGAAAACTGGTACCTAGTGGAAAATCCATCCTGTTGAAGCTCCATCCGAGAACTTGAGTTTCTCAAAGTAATGTTAAAATGCTCAGGGGCAAAGAAATCCTCCATGAGACTTTAAACAGTTTACCTATAGCCTCAGCTTGTTTCATCAACTACCATTTCATGGGAGGTAGTTCCAGAGTCAGGCTACTTTCTGAGGCATTGATTATGGCTTACAAATCAACATTTCATCATCTATGACTATGTTTTAGGAGCAATTGTTATCTGTACTTGGGTTGAACAAATATCTCATATCAACTTAGGTCATATGTGGTTGACTTATCTTACAGAATATGAAATATTTGTACACACATAGGAATATTAATACACCTGTTTTAATCACATTTTTACCTTGATATGTTTGAAGTTAAATATAAACCTTACAAAATTTAGTTAATTGGATCATTTCAAGTAAATACAGCTTGTTAATTTATAATATTGATGAATCACCCATTAATGAATCCATTCATAAAATACTACACATATTTAAATGACCTATACCATAATATTTCAGTAGTTTTTTGTATAGACATTAAGATAACATTTTAGAAGTAATTTTTGGTTTACATTTTATCAATAGAATCCCCAGAGTAAACATCCATTGTGTCCCAATAACACAGAATCACACTTAGCATTGTTAAGAGGCAGGGATATTATGTATAACTGTGGAGGAGGCATATTTGCCTCATCTTGGTAGCTACAGATTCTTTATGGGAGCAATATATTAGACCAACCTCCTATAAAGGATAATGTGATGATGGAAAATATTTCACATACTCTATTACCATAAACATATTGACCAGAGAAAGATTTGTGCTCTTAAATCCTTAATCCCATCTTCCCACAATGGATCCAAATGGCAATGCCTTTTCCCACAAAACACATACCCTCAGGTCTCACTATACTCCGTGTTTCCTTAGCTCCTCAGATATTCTCTTCCTAATGATTGTCTTGTAATTTTTCGACAGGGATCAAATTTGGGTTTTTTTTGTGAGATATTTTTGTTGGCATTATGAACTGTGGAATTAATGATATGAACAACAACATCACAGCATGTAGTGAATATTAATAACAGCAATGCAGAATTAATAGAACAGAGGTGTAGTATATTTATTAATATTCATGACAAATTAGGGATTAGCTTCAGATTTAAAAGTATCTATAATGTATAATCCATGAAAAGCAAAAAGACTATCAACAAAATAAACTTCATATAGAATATATCTTAAACTTTCCAGTAGTCTACCATAATAAACTATATAGAACATTATGCAACAGGCTTGTCTTAGCATAGATATTAGTATTATTATCCTGGATTAAATCCTTACATTTTAAAACACTATTTCTTTATTTAGTTTTTACACAAATTATTTAGCACAACTAATCAATCGCATCAGATTAAAATAGCATGAAGCAATCTTTCTTATTTTATTTTCCAAATAATTATGTAATAAAAATTTAGGGAGTATGTTGTGGTAAAACTTTTAAAACTCCTACCAAGTATTAGGATTCCTGGTATGGGTTCTTTGAGATAGCTATGATTTCAAGTTGTTTAAATACTTACAAGCATTTTTTCTCACATAAAAACCATTTTTCTCAAATGAACTCTGGGATACTAATTCCCTACAAATTAGACTCTTATAGGAAATCTCTATGTTCTCTAATGTTTTAGCTTGTCCTAAAGTAGTGTGCCTCCAGTTTGCATGATCTGTTGTCTTTGAAGATATGATTTCTGGGTAAAGGACATTGCATTCTTTACACTAATAAGGTATGACTTGGGTATGTATTCTGTGGTTGGCTTGAAGAGTTTATGACTCCCAAAAGTGTTTCCTATATTAAACTTATAAGGTTGCTTTCTAGTATGGATTCTTTGAAGAACTTGGGGAGCTGAAGACAAGGTAAAACACTTGCCACAGTCTTTACATTTGTAATTTTTATTTCCAGTGAGTTTTCTGTAGTGAATTTGATGACTTGAGAAGTCGTAAAGGGTTTCCCACACTCTTTATATCTGTAAAGTTTTTCTCAGGTATGGATTCTTTGATGATTTTGGAAAGGTGAGGATGAAGAAAAGAATTTTCCAGATTCACTATATTTGTAAGATTTGTCCCCAGTATGAATTCAGTGGTGAGCTTGAAATGATGAGTACTATGTAAATGATTTACCACCCTTATTATATTTATATGATTTGTCTCAGCTATGGGTTCTTTGATGACTTTGGAGATGTGAATATTACATAAAGGATTTCCTACACTCATTACAGCTGTAAGGTTTTTCTCGAGTATAGATTCTTTGATGAACTTTAATATTTGAGGACATTATAAATTATTTCTCACAGTTATTACATTTATATGGTTTGTCTCACATATGAAATATTTCATGAATTTGGAGATTTGAGTACTGGATAAATAATTTCCCACAATCATTACATTAATAAGGTTTAGCTCCAGTATGGATTCTTTGATGACGTTGGAGAGTTGAAGACTGACTAAAGAATTTCCCACACTCATTACATTTGTAAGGTTTATGTCCAGTATGGATACTTTGATGACCTTGGAGAGTTGAAGAGAGAGTAAATGATTTCCCACACTCATTACATTTGTAAGGTTTATGTCCAGTATGGATTCTTTGATGACGTTTTAGAGTTGAGAGCAAGTAAAGGATTTCCCACACTCATTACATTTGTAAGGTTTATGTCCAATATGGACTCTTTGATGACGTTGGAGAGTTGAAGAGTAAGTAAAGGATTTCCCACAGTCATTACATTTATAATGGTTTTCTCTAGTATGGATTCTTTGATGATGTTTAAGTGTTGAGGACTGTCTGAATGATTTCTCACAGGTATTACATTCATACAGTTTATCTCCAGTATGGATTTTTTCATAACCTTGGAGAATTGAGTAATGGGTAACGGCATTCCCACACTCACTATATTTGTAAGGTTTTTCTCCAGTGTGGATTCTTTGATGATCTTTCAGTGTTGAGGACAGTCTAAAGGATTTCTCACAGTTATTATATATATATGATTTGTCTCCAGTATGAATTCTTTGATAAACTTTGAGATTTGAGTTCTGGGTAAAAGATTTCCCATACTCATTACACTTGTAAGGTTTTTCTCCAGTGTGGATTCTTTGATGAACTTGGAGATTTGAGTACCGGGAAAAGGATTTCCCACACTCATTACATTTGTAAAGTTTATCTCTCGTGTGGATTCTGTAGTGAACATGAAGACTTGAGGAGTTGGTAAAGGATTTCCCACACTCACTACATTTGTAAGGATATTCTTGAGAATGAATACTTTGATAATCCTGGAGAGCAGAGGATGAGGTAAATGATTCCCCACATTCATTACATTTTTGACATTTTTGTCCAGTGTTAATGCAGTGTTCAGCTTGATGTTTTGAGGACTGTGTAAATGATTTCTTCCTCTTAGTACATTTATAAGTGTTATGTCCACTGTGGATTCTTTGATGATCTTGAAGTTTTGAGGACTTGGTAAATGATTTTCCACACTGATTACATTTATAAAATTTGCATCCCATATGTATTCTGTGTTGACCTTTAGGTTCCTTACATAATATTTTCCTATTTCTGTGCAGAATAGAATTGTATTTCAATACTTGTTGTGAACCTTTTCCCTGCGGAGACTCCAATTGTGAATTTATGAGTGGCACAGACTGAGGTCTCTCAGGAGTAGCCAGAACTTCTTGATCTTTTGTTTCAGAAATGAAACACATGTATTTTTCACACAGATCATTTCCATAATGACATGTTTTATGAACTTCACTGTCATGTGAATATTCCCAGAACTTCTTTCTATCCAGCTCTGAAAGGCCATTACAAGCAAATATTCTTGGTATTTCTTTCAGGAAAGAATCATGGGTACACTCCTTTGGGAATTGCTTCTTGGTATGGTTAGAAGACAAAACTGAAACAAATGAAAGTATATCATTGTCTGATATTTCAGATGCATATTAATGTAATATAGATATATATTACATAAACTGGCATCAAACTAGGGATCATGGCAAAATGGTACAACACAGAACTACAGCAATTTTTTCCAAGGACACAAATGTTCTGATCATAATGGATGTTAGAAGATATCTCATGAAACTATCATATATTTTGTAATATATATTAATGTCTTCATTAAGTATTCATTGGAACAAGAAGAAAACTATGATGGGCATATCTGGGCCCAGGGGTACTGCTCGATATATGGCAACAACAAAGGACAACATGTGTAGTCATCATCAAACCCCTACTCAGACCTAGCCTCGGGACAGAATATTCTCCACAGTTAAGTGGAGACTGGGTACAGACTTTCACATGAACTCTGGTACCCCTTATTTGGCCATGTCCCCTAGATGTGAATTCCCAATGGCACTCAGAGGAAGGATAGCAGACTACCAAAAAGAAATTTGACAACCTAGCAACATATTCAAGGTCCCCATCAGTCACAGTCATAGGGAAGGGGAATGGGGTTAAAGCGGGTGGAAGGGAGGAACGGGAGGATGCACGGGATGGGATAGCAATTGAGATGTAATATGAATGATATTATTTTTCAATAAAAAAACAAACAACGCGGGATTCCAAGATGGCACCGACACATTAATAGTGGGTGACTACAATACTCCCCTTTCCCTCAAGGATAGGTCTTTGATTAAAAAATTAAGCCGAGAAATAACCTCATTAACCAATGTCATGAATCAAAATGATCCAACACATATCTACAGAACTTTCCAACCAAACAAAAAGGAGTATACCTTTTTCTCAGCTCCCCATGGAATGTTCTCTAAAATTGATCCCATAGTTGTTCACGAAGAAAACCTCAACAGATACAAGAAGATTGAAATAATACCTGGTATCTTATCAGATCACCGTGGTCTAAGGCTAGACTTCAACAACAACAGAAGTAACAAAAACCATATTAACATGTGCAAACTAAACAACTTTCTACTTAATGACACATGGGTCATGGAAGAAATAAGGGAAGAAATAAAAGACTTCCTGAAATTCAATGAAAATGAAGGAACAACATACCCAAATTTGTGGGACACATTGAAAGCAGTGCTAAGAGGAAAATTCATAGCACTAAGTGCCTTTAAAAAGAAAATGGAATCATCCCACTTAAACAACTTAACAACACATTTGGAAGGTCTAGAAAAAAAAGAAGCAGAAAGACCCAAGAGGCGTAGACGCCTGGAAATAATCAAACTCAGGGCTGAAATCAATAAATTAGAAACAAAGAGAACAATCCAAAGAATCAACAAAATCAAGAGCTGGTTCTTTGAGAAATTAACATGATAGACAAACCGTTAGCCAATCTAACTAAAAAACAGAGAAACACTATCCAAATTAACAAAATCAGAAATGAAAAGGGAGACATAACAACAGACACCGAAGAAATATAATGATGCTACTTCAAAGGCATTTATGCCACAAAATTAGAAAATGGAAAGGAAATGGACAAATTTCTCGACCGATTCCATTTACCAAACTTGAACCAAGACCAGATAAACAAATTAAATAGCCCTATTTCGCCTAAAGAAATAGAAGCAACCATTGATAGTCTCCCAACAACAAAAAGCCCAGGGCCAGATGGTTTCAGCGTAGAATTCTACCAGACCTTCAAAGAGGAGCTAATACCGATACTATTCAAACTATACCAAAAGAGAGATATGGATGCAACATTGCCAAATTCCTTCTATGAGGCCACAGTCACATTGATACCTAAACCTCACAAAGACCCAACAAAAAAAGAGAATTTCAGACTAATTTCTCTTATGAACATTGATGCAAAAATACTCAACAAAATACTCGCAAAGCGAATACAACAGCATATCAAAGTCATCCTTCACCATGACCAGGTAGGATTCATTCCAGGCATACAGGGATGGTTTAACATACAGAAATCCATCAATGTAATCCATCATATAAACAAACTGAAAGAGAAACACCTCATGATCATCTCTTTAGATGCAGAAAAAGCTTTTGACAAAATCCAACACCCATTTAAGTTTAAAGTTCTGGAGAGATCGGGAATACAAGGCACTTATCTAAACATAATAAAGGCTATATACAGCAAACCAACAGCCAACATTAAATTAAATGGAGAGATAATCAAAGAAATCCCTCTAAAATTGGGAACCAGACAAGGCTGCCCACTTTCCCCATATCTCTTCAATATAGTTCGTGAAGTGTTAGCCAAAGCAATAAGACATCAAAAGGAGATCAAGGGATAAAAATGGGAAAGGAAGGACTAAAATTACCCCTATTTGCAGATGATATGATAGTGTATAAAAGTGACCCCCAAAATCCACGAAAGAACTCCTAAAGCTGATAAACACCTTCAGCAAATTGTCAGGATACAAAATAAACTCACAATAGTCAGTAGCTTTCCTGTATACAAAAGACAAACAGGCAGAGGAAGAAATTAGGAAAACTACTCCCTTCACCATAGCCACAAACAATATAAAATATCTAGGAGTAACTCTAACCAAGCAAGTGAAGGACTTATTCAAGAAAAATTCAAACCTCTGAAGAAAGGGTTTGAAGATGATATCAGAAGATGGAGGGAGTTACCTTGTTCACGGATTGGGAGAATAACATAGTAAAAATGGCCATCTTACCAATGGCAATTTACAGATTCAACGCAATCCCTATCAAGATACCTATGAAGTATTTTGTAGATATTGAAAGATCAATTCTCAAATTCATATGGAGAAACAAAAAACCCTGAATAGCAAAAACAATCCATTACAATAAAAGATCCTCTGGAGGAATCTCCGTACCTGATCTCAAGCTGTACTATAGAGCAACAGTAATGAAAACAGCATGGTACTGGCAAAGCAATAGGCTGGTAGATCAATGGAATCGAATCGAAGACCCAGAGAAGAATCCACACACATTTTCTCACTTGATTTTTGACAAAGAAGCCAAATCTATTCAAAGGAAAAAGATAGCATCTTCAACAAATGGTGCTGGTCTAAATGGATGTCTAGATGTAGAAAAATGCAATTAGACCCTTATTTGTCACCATGCACAAAACTCAAGTCCAAGTGGATTAAAGACCTCAACTTAAAACCAGAGACATTAATTCAGTTAGAGGAAAAAGTGGGGAAGAGCCTGTGACACATAGGTACAGGAAACAACTTCCAGAACAGTACACCAACAACCCAGTCTTAATGTCAACAATTAATATGGGACCTCATGTGGCCTCGAAGCTTCTGAAAGGCTAGAGACACTGTCAAGGGACCAAAGCGACAGCCTACAGACTGGTAAAAGATCTTCACCAGCCCTACTTCTGACAAAGGTTTAATATCCAAAATATTTAAAGAACTCAAGAAATTAAACACCACCAAACCAAACAACCCAATTGCGAAATGGGGCTTGGAACATAACAGAGAATTCTCAACAGAGGAATATCAAATGGCCAAGAAACACTTAGAGAAATGCTCGTCCTCATTAGTCATCAGAGAAATGCAAATCAAAACGACACCGAGATTCCATCTTACACCCATCAGAATGGCTAAGATCAAAAACTCAAGTGACACCACATGCTGGCGAGGATGTTGGGGGAGATGGACACTCCTTCACTGCGGGTGGGAATGCAACCTAGTACAACCACTATGGAAATCTATCTGGCACTTTCTCAGAAAAATGGGAATAGTGCTTACTCAAGACCCAGCTATCCCACTCCTGGGAATATACCCAGAAAATGCCCTACCATACAATAGGGACATATGTTCAACCATGTTCATAGCTGCTTTATACATAATAGCCAGAACATGGAAACAGCCTAAGTGTCCCTCAGTAGAATAATGGACTAAGAAACTGTGCTACACTATGGAATACTACTCAGCTATTAAAAACAAGGAATTCCAGAAATTTGTGGACAAATGGATTAATCTAGAAATTATCATAATGAGTGAGTTCACCCAGAAGCAAAAAGAGACAAATGGTATATACTCACTTATATCAAAACACTAGTCCAAGGGATACGTACCATGAAATATTTTACATACCAGGAAAGTGGGTCAAAGGAGAGGTCATCCTATTGCGACTTTATGCGAGAGTAGCATGGAAGAATGGGGAAATAGTAGGACCCACAGGGTCCTGGAAACCTACAAGAAGAACTTTATGACAGGCAGATGCTGGTCCTGCAGACTTCCTCAAACTAAGGCACCAGCCAAGGAGAATATAGGCAGTAAACTTCGAACCCCTACCAAGACCTAGGCGACAAACATGATATTCTCCACCGTTGAGTGGAGAGTGAGATCTGACTCTCACACGAACTCTGGTGCCCATTTTCTGACAATGTCCCCTGTATGTAGAGTCCTGACGGCACTCAGAGGAGCGATAGCAAGTTACCAAGAAGAGACTCGATATCCTAAGAGCATATATAGAGGGAGGAGGTCTCCCTCAATCACAGGCATAGGGGAGGGGAGAAGGGGGGGAAGTGGGAGGGAGGGAAGAATGGTAGGAAACAGAGGAAGGGCTAACAATCGAGATGTAATACAAATAAATTTTTAAAAATGTCTGTAACAGTGACTCGGGGTGCTCCTCTTCCCTCCCTCCCAAGTGAGTGTCAAGGCCCCCTGACGCGCGTCAGCAGAAAACCTTTTGCCTTTGCATCAAACAAACAAACAAAAACAAAACAAAACAAAACAAACAGTGCAAATAAATTATTAATTGGAACAGATAATGTCAAACAAATTTGTTGTAACTATCACACATGAAAAGAAACATACTCTTCACTGTGACACTCAATTACCAATATGGACACCAATCATTATCCTAAATACATGAACAAATTAATGACCGAAATGAGCAACTACAGAACTTATTTCAGTTTTTCCTCTGAATGCAAGATTTATCAATAATTTTAAAATCAAAGAGAATATTAATAAGAACACAAGAGAAAACATGATAAAAATTTTAGTGTATCATGTAAAATCCATACCTAGTACATGAAAAAAGGGTTTCAAATTTTTCAAAAACATTAAGGAATATTCACTAACTAATAAGATCCTTAAAAACCAACGAATTCTTAACAAGTTAAACATCTTTATGTCCCTAAACTCAAATTTGAATCCACAGTACTATATATATATATATATATATATATATATATATATATATATATATATTTTAAATGAAAATATGCAATTCCAGACCTGACATATGAACAGTCAAACATAACTTAAAATAAATTTGTATTGAAGTGAAAAATCATTACATTTACCATTGCTTCTTCACTCCAGAATCACTCAGGTAATATTCTATGGTCACTACTCTCATTCTCATGTTAAAAACATTTTTTCCTTAGAATTTCTTCTATGTCTTCATGTTTGGGTTGTGTGTTTGTGTTTTTGTGTGTGCAGATATATGGATATGTGTACTTACAAGTACATAAAAAGTCCTCTGTATGTGTTCTTCTTTTTTATCATTGTATATTGTTTCTTATATATGAACACTATTCTTTAGAAAATCCAGACTGCAGATGAAATGTAATTTAACGGGAGAAATGTGGAGTAGTTTCTCAACTAGAAGGGAACAAAAGATAAATAGAATAGAAGAAATATTTTTGACAAATATATAAAAAGTATCACTCAAAGATGTTGCTACAAGGCATGCCTGGTGTGTGAGAAGCAGGGACAGAGAGAGAGTGGACCAAGTGTGTAGCCAAGTTGTGGACTCTGAAACAGCATTGCTTGTATTTCCTGGATAAGAGGTGGCATCCTAGGGACGACGGGCACATCAACCAAGCCCCATATGGCTGATACTCAGGTTCAAGAGGCACACTGTCCCAGGTTTTAGTCACCCAGTACCTTCCAGCCTACCCAAACCTGGGTTACAAAAACATATGGCTGCAGCTAACAAAAACATTTTCTGGGAAACAGGGACATGGTTTGGGTGTCTGGCCTGCAGTTCTAATTTTCTTAATGTTAATATCTTCTAAACAATAGGAGTAGACAGGGTTTGTTCCAAAATGGAGGCCTCCAGCAAGCATAGAGTCTGAGAATCAGGAGCTCTGTGAGTGCGGAGCACGCAGTTGGCTGCTCAGTGGAGCCTACCCCAAAATGCCAGCAATCTCTCATGTCCACTAAAGAAACAATAGTATCCAAGTTGCAAGAAGAAACAGTTCTATGCTCTGGCCTTCTGAATACTCCTGGAATTCTGAGAAACACACTAGCCTATTTTTCACAGTACTAATAGCCATCTTGAAGAGACCTGCCAGTTCTGAGAACCACACATGTCAGACCCTTATCCAAATCACCTGACTATAGGTCCAACTGGGACACAGCCTGATGTGAAACGATACAGGCTATTGGTGGAGATCCAGTTCCCAGCATAGGACCATTGGCTCTTCCTGCATGCTCTAGAAGACAAGAGATATCCAGGAACAATCAGCCAAAGCAAGGAACAACCAGATGGCTAAAGGGCACCAAAACCTATGGCAATATGGCACCAACACATTCCAACTACCCTAATATAACATGCCCTGGACATACAAACACAACTGAAACTCAGGAAAATGGCCTTAAATCTATGTATATGAATACAATAGAATCCTTTCAAAAAGGTATAAATAAACCCATACAAGAAATATAGGAAATATGATAAAACAGGTGAAGGACATTAATAAAATGGTTCAAGACCTGAAAAGGAAAATAGACTAAATAAAGTAAACACAAACTGATGAAAAAAATGGAATTGGAAACTTAAAATTATAACAGAAAATGCTGAGGTAAGCATCACCAACAAAATATGAGTGATGGAGGAAATGATGTCAGGCACAGAAGACACAATTGAAGAAATAGATATACCTGTCAAAGAAAATATTAAATTGAAAAAAGTTCCTGACCCAAAACATCCAACAAATCAAGGACATGAGGAAAAGACAAAACCTAAGTATAAGTGTAATAGGTATAGACAAAAAAGAAGATGACAAGCTCCAAGACCAGAAAATATTTTTAACAAAATTGAAAAAGAAATTTTCTCCAACCTAAACAGAGAGATACATTGTAACATACAAAAGGCTTACAACGGAAAAAATATATTCGACCAGAAAAGAAATTCCTCTTGACACATATTAGTCAAATCCTGCTTTGAGAAGGGGAAATAGGTACAAATTTTCAACCAAGCTAGAACCCATTTGTGGTACTAGATATGTGGAGAGGGGAAAAATATATATAAACATTGGCTATATTAATCATATGTTATGCCGAATATTTGGGAGAAGTTACTAGCACAAACCTAATTCCTTGTTTAAATCCATTTTAGCTTCTATTCTTTCTTCTCTCTCTTTCTATCTCTCTCCCTCTCTCTCTCTCTCTCTCACTCTACATATATATATATATATATATATATATATATATATATCTCACACATACACACCCACACACACACACACACAGAGAGAGAGAGAGAGAGAGAGAGAGAGAGAGAGAGAGAGAGAGAGAGAGA
>CAJRSG010001979.1:123905-140240 GCA_907169655.1 Acomys percivali | reverse complement strand
GGGACCACAGCCAGTGAGACATAAATCCCCTTTCTACATACACAGAGTGAGGCATTCTATCAGTTGGATTCACCGGGGGAACCTTGACTAATACAGCCGTGTATTTGTTTTTCACTTTCCCACCGAGGAAGAGCTGCATGAAAAATCTGTTTGCTAATCAGGTAAAAAAAAAAAATT
The DNA here is from genome assembly GCA_907169655.1 of Acomys percivali. Taxonomy (NCBI): domain Eukaryota; kingdom Metazoa; phylum Chordata; class Mammalia; order Rodentia; family Muridae; genus Acomys; species Acomys percivali. The sequence goes on along the minus strand of CAJRSG010001979.1, from coordinate 140,063 downwards.
TCTGTTCTGAACCAATTACAACATTTGGTAAGAGGCTGTTTAATGATCTCAATTTTTCCACTGTAATCAGAATCAATCACCCCAGAGACCATATTTATTATCTGTAAAGAGTTGGAACAGAGTTCCAGACTCCTGCTGCCTAGAGTTGCCTGTTACAATTGTTGAATAGTTCTTTGGTGACAATTGGACAGGTTGTCTAAGGCCGTCAGGTCGCCTTTGTTATTTGGGAGACCTGGGTGCTCTCCTCACCCAGTGTCCCTGGTTCAATGGTGTCTCACATATTTAGGAGCTACAGTAGCAGCAGATAAGGGAGCACCGTTTCCTCTTGCAGTGCTGTCCTCTCCTGCAGGGAAGGCCTAGCACAGGAGGTGAGCTTGGATCTGGACCCCACGTGGCATCAGGAGTAGTAGAGTTCATGGGTCTCCTGCCTTATTAGCACAGTGTCTGCTAATATGTCCATACTTGTATGAATAGCATCTGTAAGCCATCACCCCCTGATCAGGTTTCCTTTTTTCTTATCTAGCTAGAAACTGGGTAGCAGTCTGGCCTTGCAGAATAGCTATAACAGTTACACCTTGGGGATATGAGTTTGTAACTTTCAGTGTTGGAACTGGGATACGACCCAGACACAAAACCTCCGACCTGTAATTTGTCCTGCCTGCCTATGTGCTGGGGTGTTAGTGGCTCAGAACTTGGGCCAGTGGACAGCCAAAATTACTGGTCTCATACTGTGCCCAGCACTTCCTGGGTTGCCAGAAACCTGACTCTGAATAGCCAAGAGATCTAGGATAAAAGAAAATTAGACATGTGAGGAAAAAAGAATCACTGCAATGATTCTTAGTAATATTTTGGTATATTAATAGAAGGCTGCCTAGCTCAACTGTCATCAGACAGGAATCATTCTTCAACTCTTTAGTGGTACTAAATAACAAGAAAATTCTTGCCTTTTCTTTACAACTTAACTGTCTTCTGATACCACCTAGTGTTAGTTTTTTTCTACAAAAGACAGATTTTTCACTTCTTTCTGGCCAAGTTGTTTCATTTTCACCATAGACCTGAATAGATCATCAGTAGTAACCATCCAACAGGATCAATGTTTTGTCCAAGAAATCCCCCAATTACTTTTTAATTTTGCCTTTCTCAATTTCTCAGGACATGGGGAGAGTAAAGAAAGAGTCAGGACTAAAATGGCACACAAATGACCTCTAGCCAAAATTTTCATGGAGTCATTTTCCAAGTAAAATCCTATTACCTTGGCTGGGCGTGGTGGCGCACACCTTTAATCCCAGCACTCATGAGGCAGAGGCAGGCGGATCGCTGTGAGTTCGAAGCCAGCCTGGTCTACAAAGTGAGTCCAGGACAGCCAAGACTACACAGAGAAACCCTGTCTCAAAAAACAAACAACAACAACAAAATCCTATTACCTTGACCTCCACTGTCTGCATTCCTCTCAACTCTCCCATCTGCCCAGTCCCACAGAACTTCCTGTTAGCCTCTGTGTACAGCTTTCTTTGGGTTTTACCATCTATATTCTTTCTCTCTCTTTTTTTTTTTTTTTTGGTTTTTCGAGACTGGGTCTCTCTGTGTAGCCTTGGCTGTCCTAGACTCACTTTGTAGACCAGGCTGGCCTCGAACTCACAGCGATCTGCCTGCCTCTGCCTCCCGAGTGCTGGGATTAAAGGCGTGCGCCACCACGCCCGGCACCATCTATATTCTTGATATCTTTAATAGTCCTCCAATAGTCAACATTATCAGGTCCTTCTCACAAACAAAATCAATTTTAGGTATCTTTTTAAAAAAAGTTTTAACTTGTGTTTCTCTTGTTGCGATTAAATTCTCTAACCAAGAGCATCTCAGGCCATTGTCAACACATTGTGAGAGGTTAGAACAGAAACTGAAGCTAGCAACTGAAGGCAGAATACATGGGGAGATGTCAGGAACCATAGCCCTTGGCTGACCTTCCCCCATCTAGAGAAACACCTGCAGCAATATCCTGCCTGGCGCCCACAAAACATCCGGCTTGGCCCTGAGAAAGAAACATTTTGTATATCATGACGGTTGCGGACTTCCTCCTCCCCCTCCCTTCCTCTTGCAGATGTCCCCGGGGCTCAACCCCAGAAGATCTTGTACTTTTCCACTGCTCTCCCCTCCTACCCCCGCCCTCCCTGAAGCATGCTTTAAAAGCTTGCACCTACTTTCAATAAACGGCTCTTGACAAGCTACGTTTCCTTGAGCCCTGTCATCCCTCTCGCCCATTCTTTATTCACAGGTCGCGACCCTCCTCGTCCCCCGAATAACTGGCCTGCTGGACGGGTCAGGGAAATCCTTTTTTTCTGCATTTCTCTCTTCTTGGTGTCAGTGTTCCTTGCTTAGGTAGCTCTTTTATCCAACCCACTTGGTTGAGGATCTTGGCAGTTTAGTGCATGAGCCTTCCCACATCAAACGTCAGTCAATACTATTACAGACATAGAAACCAGCCACTCTAATAAGGGCAATGCCCTCAATTAAGTATCCCTCAGGTGACTATAGGCTCTGAAAATTTGAAAGCCCTCTCCAGTCCCTATTTAAATAGCTCAAAACATAACCTGGATCCTGAACCTCAAAGAGACGTTAGGCTGACACTAAACATGAAACGCAAAATCTGTTCTCAGCTGGCTCTTCTTTGAGCATTAGCCAGAGCTGAATGCATGCTGTCATTAAAGAGATTTTTCTTAAGCAGTCTTTTCATTGTGTGTGAAGTGATTTCTCGTCTCCCTGGGAATCCTAAGAGATATGAACTTGAACCACGACAAACACATGAAGTTAATGGGAGATTTGAGAACCTTAGATACATTTTTATAGTTATTCTTTTTTGTTGTTTTCTCCTCATTATTCAGTTCATCTCATCATAATAAAGACAGACATCCCCCCCCCCATGTTCATAACACTTTTATCATCCCTCTGTCATTTTTCACCAGAAGCTCACTTGGTATAGGCCTATGGCTACTTTCCCATGATATATATCATATAGTAAATTGAAACAGTTAAGATGACTGAGGAACAAAAGTCTGGAAATATTTTCCTCAACTTCCGTTTAGATGTCTAAAATAATCCATATCATGAGGTGTGGTGGTGCATTCCTTTAATCCTAGCTCTAGGGAGATAGAGGTAGGAGGCAGTTTGTGAGTTCAAGGTCAGCTGTTCTGCAAAACCAGTTCCTTAACTAGTTAGGCTACAGAACTGTTAGAGTATATTGGAGACGAATCGAGGGTTTTTATAAATCCATGCTGTTACTCTTAGTATTCTGCCTTTTCCAGGTAGTGGATTCTACTAGTCTTCTTGTCATTTGGTTCTTTGATGTGCTGACCTGCAGAAATATAGCCTTTTTTACTTCAGGCACATGATACTTCTATGAGGTTTGCAAACCAATGCCATTTTGGTTCACAGTATTTCCACATATGTCAAATATCTAATTGGTAATTGATGATATTTTGCTTTGGGGGTTTATCATCATTTGTATGTCAAACATGTTAGTTCTTTATTCTAACTATAAATAGCCTAGAAATCATTATTATTATCATTGTCATTATGTTGAAAGAGTATCTCTTGAAAACACCACCAGAATCTTTCAAACGTGCCTTCCTTCTCGTACTTCTGTTTTCTGAGGCTTTTTTTTTTTTTTTTTTTTTTTTAAGAAATGGAGTCCTCATCCTCCATGGTGCTTTTATTTTTTTAATTTTAATTTTTTGGTTTTTGGGGACAGGGTCTCTCTGTGTTAGCCTTGGCTGTCCTGGACTCACTTTGTAGACCAGGCTGGCCTCAAAAACATATTGATCCGCTGGCTTCTGCCTCCAAGTGCTGGGATTAAAGGCATGCACCAGCACACTCGGCCCCATGGTGTTTTTATAATTGTGAGTAAAATCGAAATGAATCCCTTGCTACAGTGTCTCAATGAAGAAGTACTATAACATGTTTTCAGGACATTTTAAATTAAGCTATTTTGCCCCAAGTATGTCCCATGTATATGTGAATAAAAATCTTAACACTCAACTCCTGACTGTCTTTATTTTCAACAAGTGCAGTTGGTTATCTGGACTTTTACAAAAGTCAGAGGCTCCCTTCCCCTCTGGAAGGGACAGTTTCCCATTGTCTCAACCCTGGCTAAGCTAAGTATGGCTGCCCTGCTCTCCCTGGAGCTTGGGAATCTAGCCGGAAAGCTCCCGCCCTGCCCAGAAGACCTTTCTTGTGACTCGTTCTCAAGACAGAACCTTCTTCAGCTAGCCGCCAGAACACTGAAGAAAACTCTGACCACATTCTCAGCCCAGCCTCCCAGAAAGGAGCCCACAGGGAGCCTTATGGAAAAGCGGGAGGAAAGAGAAAAGGACTAGACTAGCACGTGACAGGGACTTTACAAGACTGACAGAGGTGACAAATCAGGGCCCAAAGGGGCCTGATGAGACTTAAACACCAACCAGGACCTTGCATAGATTAGACCTAGGGCCCCTACCAAAGTGTAGCTGAAGTGCAGCTCAGGCTTCATATGGTCCCCTGGTAAGTGGAGCATGTCTAGATAATTATTTAGCATGCCTAGATAATTCATTTAGAAGGCATACTACTTCAAGTTGGTGTCCTAAATGGTAACTAATGGGAATATGAAGAAGCATAGAACATCAAATTTTATATATATATATATATATATATATATATATATATATATATATATATCTCAAGCGATGTTGTGAGATATAGAGTTGAGTGCTTTCAAGGCCGATTTTCCTTCTTCATTACATCTCTACCAGATAGATAAAATGCTGCTTTGGATACACATATGAGGTATTTAATGTTTGTAATATTCTTTTCTACTAAGATTTTAACATTAATGTATATTGACAAAACAGGACACATTGGGAGTACATCTTCTATACTTAGACGTTAACTAGGGATCAAGAATAAAAGCACAGCCTTGACTAATGACTGAGAGTGGCATCCTGCCAATGATGTTTTCTACAAACAAGCCCCTGCCCGAAATGCTTTTCCCACATGCAGCCCCCATAGTGGAGTTATTCAGAGGCTACTGCCAGGTTCAAGGATGAACCTCATGGGTCTCCCCATCCAGCCACAGAAAGGATCCACCACACCAGCTCCCACAGCTCAGCTGCCTGGTTGTCCCTTTTAGTAGGCAGTGACTCTGCTGTCACCATGTTTTGACATGAAAGCAACAATGAGCTTCCCTCACAGTATCCAGAAGCACGACTCAGACAACACCACACAGAACTACTAAAGCCTGCTCTGCTAGAGAGGGGATCCTGTAGCGCAGCACCTAGAGAAGCAGAGATGTGGATTTCAGAAGCACTTGTGCCTGTCCACCAATAGCCTACCTGTCTGTCTTCCACTCAGACCTGAAAAATACACAGCACTCCCTCTTCCTCTGCTCCCTCTGCTGCTCCTCCCACGTATGGGCAGAGCCCCCTGCTCACCAGGGCTCAAAGATTGCCTGACCTCCTCTCATAGAACCTAGCAGCATGGTTCAGAGAAGATCACAGGGAGCTGTTCAAGCCTGCACAGCCATAGAGTCAATCCCTCAGAATACCACCAGAGAAAAACCCTCTCACTTGTCTGACAGGCAGGTCTGCCTGGAGGCCCTGATTGGCCAGTGACTCTTGATTGACATGAGCACCTCCTTCAGGGTTAGAGTATGCTGAAGGGACACAGCTTCCAAGTCCAGGGCCAGACCTTTGCTAGATCTGCAGAGATTTGCATTTTAGTAACACTTGTGCATGTCATCCAATACCTCTTGTCACTATAAGAATCTACTAGTCAGCCGGGCGGTGGTGGCGCACGCCTTTAATCCCAGCACTCGGGAGGCAGAGGCAGGCGGATCGCTGTGAGTTTGAAGCCAGTCTGGTCTACAAAGGGAGTCCAGGACAGCCAAGGCTACACAGAGAAACCCTGTCTCAAACAAAACAAAACAAAACAAAACAAAACAAAAAAAAAAGAATCTACTAGTCCTGTGATTAATTTGCATCCAATTGAATTGTGATGCCAAGATATCAAATGGAAATCCAGAAACAACCTAGGCTGTTACCAAGACAATAGGTTGCTCTGCATGAATTTACAGCCAGGCCTCACAGCTTAACACAATAACCATGCAATTTATTGATCATGGAGAGGTCAAACAGGTGGCTATATAGAACTTTTGCCCCTATATAGCAGTCTCTTTGGTATAGCAAGATACTTCTACAGGCTACTAAAAGAAAAACATATAAGCCAGTCCAATTAAAAAACTTTTCTACCTGTTCTATCTACAAAATATATTAGGGGAGTGGTGGCACAATTCTTATAGCAGAAACTAATCAATATGTAATATGACTTAATATCCACGCTACGATATGGAACCCATACCTGACAAACCATGGCTCACTAGATACCCTGCACAGAGACTAGATACCCTGCAGTTCTAGGGTAAAACCAAGTATCCGGTGCAGCACATCATTATAATATTGCTGGGATGTTCTGCTATACTCACAGATGAATGTCACACTCAGGCACCTCCTGCACCAAATAGGAAAAGCACAGAGACCCAGAGCCAGACATTATACACTGAGTAAATGATTTTGGAAAACATAGCACTTATAAGAATTGTCTCCATTAAACCCAGACTGAAGAGGAGGCAGAAAAAGTGAGGGATACAGATACTATGGAGGATACCAGGAGAGCATTGGCCAATTAAACAAATGAACAAAGTTCCTATGAACTCACAAAATTGAAGAAGTCATCACAGGACTACAGGAGTCTGCACCAGGTCATCGGCATAGACAGCACAGCGTTCACGTAGCACTGTGATGGGACTCCTGAATGTGTGAACAAGCGTCTCTGTAATTCCTGTGTCTTGCCTTGCCCACCCTCTTACTTTTCATTGTCTTGTCCAACTCCAATATGATAGTTGATTTATCTTCTTTCATTTTTTTCATAGTTTGATATTTTCTCTCAGAAGCCTGTTTTCTTTTAATAGGAGACAGACAGAAGTGGGGTGGATTTGACTGGACAGGAGGTGGGGAGAAACTGGGAGTGGTAAAGGAAAGGGAACCTGTATTCCAATTATATGAGAAAAGAACCTATGTTTGTTTCATCTATGCTAAGAAACATCATGGGAGAATCCTTTTAAATTGCATAATAGGTTGAAACATCAAAGAACAAAGTTTGTACCACGACAGACTTCTGTCCATCAGGTGTAACTTTAATGATAGTGATAAACATTTTTAGGAGTTATCAAAACAAACTTGGTGACAGTGCAGGAAGAAAAACCATGTAATCTGACTTATGCATCAAAGTCTTCAGCTTCCTTTGAGCTATAGAGGTGGAAAGCAGGGCAGCCCATTGCTACGAAACAGGGAGGGCAAAATGGGCATTTTGTTAGTGACATTAAGGAAGCACAAAGCAGCACATGCTCTTAGTGGTTATGAATATTTAACGTACTTTGTAAGACAAGAAGTTCATAATCTCTGTCATGAGTGAAGTTGGCATAGGTGGCATAATCCTAGATCATAGGAGATAGGGGTATCCAGACTCCAGTATTTTCTGTGGCGCAGCAGTATACAATTGCAAATACAGAATCTTTATGCATTAAAATGGTGATAAACTGTCTTTGTAGGTACTCGGCATAAACCAGGCATGAAAGGGTCAAGTGCTGGATGTCCTAGTAATTCTTATTAGATTGTTATATGCATCACATATACAAATCTGTGAATTCACATCAAAGCCTACACAATGTATGTGCACAACTCGCACTAATTTGAAAATGACTATTTCTGTACTGTGAATGTCTACACATGAATATACATGACACACAGCCCTTCTCCTGTAAAAGCATTACCTTGGTTTGAGAGAAAGACAAGAAAATAGAAACCAGTGGTTCACCTCTGAACATTCAGGGAAGTTTGAAGAATGAGCGATCCCTGCAGTAAATGAGAACAAATAAATGTTTGAAGTTGGCAGCTGAGTGCAATATTACGTGTTGGGATTGTGAGGTGCATACTTTGAACAATTAGAGGAACAATGTGTTGTTTTGCAAAGCAGAATTAAATATAAGGGGATTGTGCCATCTTTCATATATGTACATTTCCAACAAGCACAAGGATGTTAGAGTACGAACTTGGGCTCTCTTCACCAACAATCAAAGCTGTAAGACAGGTGGCGAAATCTCTTACTCTGATATGTATCGTATTAGAACCTTTGTCAGCAAACCCAGGAGAAGCGACATGTCTGTGAAAAGGAAATTTGTGGGAAGATATCTATTTATGAGTTTGACTTCAAGCCTAGAGAATGACAGTATTTTAAAATGAGCCATGAGAGCCAAAGTGAATAGCCCACTTGTGACCCATGGACTTTTCTTGATGTTTCAGCCACTTTGAGAACCACTTCCATCTGACACCACTTGTTACTCCAAGAAGAAGCATCGATGTTCTTTAATTAACACTTTCAGGTTAAAGGAGAGTAATGAAAGTGTCGCTCAGAATTTTGCATCTCAGCTCTGTTCAGACTCAATTTTAATGTCCAACATGTGTGTTTGAGGAATGTAGCTGAACACTGCGGCCAGACAAGGTCGTTAGGGAGGCCACCATCTTCCAGAAGGGGAGGACATGTAGATGTATGGAAGGAGGAACTCATGTCTGTTCTGTGTGCTGCCCCTCTTGCATCTATGCTTCAGCACAGAGTCTGGGGTGAATCCACCCTTCATTCTTGTTTTACATTCTTTGAGGACAGTAGGGGAGGGGTATTTGGTAACTTTGAAATACAGAGAGATGGGGCTAGAGAGATGGCTCAGCGGTTAAGAGCACTGTCTGCTCTTTCCAGAGGTTCTGAGTTCAATTCCCAGCAACTACATGGTGGCTCACAACCATCTATACCCTCTGATCCCCTCTTCTGGCATGCAGGTATACATGTAGATAGAGCACTCATATACATAAAAATAAATAAAGTTAAAAAGAAATACAGAGGGCTGGAGAGATGGCTCAGTGGGTAAGAGCGCCACCTGCTCTTCCAAAGGTCCCAAGTTCAATCCTCCGCAACCACATGGTGGCTCACAGCCATCTATAATGTACTGTGATGTGATGCCCTCTTCTGGCTTGAAGGTGTATATGCAGGCAGAACACTGTACACATAATAAATAAATAAATAAATAAATAAATAAATACATAAATACATAAATACATAAATCTTAAACAAAAAAAGAAATACAGAGAGACATATGGAAGGCTTAATTTTGAGGTAAACTTTCATGAGACAGTCCATACAGTTAAGAGAGAGAGATGGCTTGTTCTCTGGTAAACGTATGCAAGAGGATGGAGCATGTTGACTTTTTTTTTTTTTTTTTTTTTTTTGGTTTTTCGAGACAGGGTTTCTCTGTGTAGCCTTGACTGTCCTGGACTCACTTTGTAGACCAGGCTGGCCTTGAACTCACAACGATCCGCCTGCCTCTGCCTCCCGAGTGCTGGGATTAAAGGCGTGCACCACCGCGCCCGGCTATGTTGACTATTCTTATAGCAAAGGTTTGTAGTCAGAACTTGCAAACCTTCACTGTGTTGCCTTATTTTACAGGAAATTTTCTTTTTAATTTCTAGTATGATTCTTGGTCTTAATTTTTCCAGTCTATATAATCTGTGTGCTGCAGCCTGAGACAGGGGGAAAGGCAGGGGAGAGGAGACTGGGAGGAAGAGGCTATGATGGAAACGAAAAATGAATATATAAATTTAAAAGAACAGAGAAAAACCTTACCTCCCCAAATATAAACACCTTCCCTGACTCTTGGTACCTTAGCAAAGTATTTGTGCCATTTTAATGTTTGCTGAATAAAAACTATATCAAACAACATTAACAACAAATCAGCCCACACACTGCAGGTGGCAGCTGTCCAGTCAGTGCTCACAGTGGACATGATGCTGGTATTTCAGTCACTGGAATACCATCTGCTATTTATGACATTTTTCCTCTTGTTTATAATGGGCTTTGTATTCACTGATATTTCTAGACCTATAAATTTAAGAAATAATAATCCATTGAAAAACCAAAGAAATGAATTACACACAAAGAAAATGGGCAATTGCTTCAATACATTTTATGTGAAATTTTTGTTTAATTTATTCACTTTATACAGGATATATCTCTTGATAATCTCTTCCTTGCCCCACCTCTCTCCCTCATACCCCCTTCTTCCTATCCTAGTGCTCAGATAAAGCCAGCCCTGCTCTCCTGTCATCTGAGCCCAGCTTCTCAGGTATCATGTAGCCTGCCCGCATCCTCTTCCTCGGGCTTGGCAAAAAACACGAGATGTGAAATGAGTGGACACCAGAGTCCATGTCAGACGTAGACTCTACTGCTCTTATTATGGTACCCACAAGCAGAATGTACTGCCTATGGACTATATCCAAGTAGGTGATCCAGGACCTTACCCTGCATGATCTTAATTTCGAGCACCAGTCTCTGCAGCACATCACACACACCAACCGCATCCTCCCCCCCCCCCCCCCCCCCCCCACCCCCGGACCCAGAATTTTGCTACCATTGCTTTCCTTGTGGAGAGTTTCTCCCCTCCAGGTCCCTCTATCTCCCAACTCCTCCAGAACACTCCCTGCGCTCCACCACAAAGTTTGCCTGCGAGTCTCAGCATCAGCTTCAGTCCACTGTTGGGTGTAGTCTTTTAGAAAACCTCAATGGTAGCCTCTGATCTTCTTCCTTCTCTTCAGCTGCTTTGGGAGTCTATTCTATTTGTCTTTTGAATGAGAATCAAGCATCCATCCTAGGGCTCTCAACGTTATTTAGCTTCTTTAGGTCTATATATTGTAGTGTGGTTATCCTGTATGATGTGGGTAATATTCACTTATAAGTGAGTATATCCCATGCATGTCTTCCTGGGTCTCCATTACGTCACTCAGGACATTCTTTTCCAGTTCTATCTATTTGTCTGCAAATCCCAAGATTTCCTAATTATTAATGGCTAAGAAGTACTCCATTGTGTAAATGTACTCCAAGTTCTTTATCTATTCTTCAGGTGAGAGGCATCTAGGTTCTTCTCTGATTCGGGCTATTCCAAATAAAGCTGCTAAGAAGATAGTTGAACAAGTGTCCCAGTTTTATGGTGGAGCATCTTTTGGGTATATGCCGAGGAATGGGATAGCTGGGTCTTGAGGTAGGACTAGTCCCAATTTTCTCAGAAAGTATCAGATTGAGTTAGAAAGTGGTTGTGCAAGTTTGCATTCCCACCAGCTATGGAGGAAAGCACTGCTTTCTCCACACCCTCACCACAGGTGCTGTCAATTGAGTTTTTGATCTTAGCCATTCTGACAGTTATAAGATGGAATCTCAGGGTTGTTTTGATTTGCATTTCCCTGACGACTAAGCACGTTGAGCATTTCGTTACGTGTTTCTCAGACAATCAATAGTTCTCTGTTGAGAATTGCTTGTTTACCTTTGCAATCCATTTTTAAATTATATTATTTGGTTTGTTGTTTAACTTCTTGAGTTCTTTAGATATTTTGGAGTTCAAAGCTCTTCCCACTTTTTCTTCAAACAGATTTAGTGAGTCTGGTTTTATGTTGAGCTCTTTTTTTTTTTTTGGTTTTTCGAGACAGGGTCTCTCTGTGTTAGCCTTGGCTGTCCTGGACTCACTTTGTAGACCAGGCTGGCCTCGAACTCACAGCAATCCTCCTGCCTCTGCCTCCCGAGTGCTGGGATTAAAGGCGTGCGCCACCACACCCGGCTTTATGTTGAGCTCTTTAAGGTACTTCGATTTTAGTTTCGAGTGGGTGATAAATAAGGGCATATTTGCATTTTTCTACATTTAGACATCCAGTTAGACAAGCACCATTTGTTGAAGGTGCTATGTTTTTTCTATTGTATGGTTCTGGCTTCTTTGTCAAAACTCAAGTGTCCATAGGTATGTGGGATTATCTGTGGATCTTTGAGTCAATTCCACTTAACCATTGTCTGTTTCTCTGCCAGTATCATGCAGATTTTATTGCTGTTGTTAACAGTACAGCTAGAGATCAAGTGTGGGGAGCCACCCTTATTGGCTCTTGGCTTAAAGCATAGGCAATTCCACCTTGCCTGTAGACTCCATTTTCGACACCTCCACTTGGCACATGGCAAGCTGAGGGTCAGCCCAAGGCCATACCATCCAGTCCCAGTTTCGGTCCCGGGAAGCTGCCTGCTTTTCTTATCTCTGCAGCTGCTTTCTTTAGAACTTACCTGCATATCCTTGAAGTTTTTACTACTGAGATATATATCAGAACATCTTCATTAGGTCCTAGGAACCCGCTTGCTTATCACCTTTACAGTTGCACTCTCTCAGAACTTACTTCCTTATCTTGAAGTTTTTACTACCAAGCTAAAGAGCAGAATAGCTGCCATTAGGTTTCCATGGCAACCCTGCGCTTGCCCCTCTGAGACTCTATAAAAACCCTGTCAATTTTTTCAATGAATTTCAGGGCAAATCCAGACTTGCTCTCATTTCTTTTTTTCTTTTCTTTTTCTTTCTTTTTCTTTTTTTCTTTTTTTTTGGTTTTTTGAGACAGGGTTTCTCTGTGTAGCCTTGGCTGTCCTGGACTTTCTTTGTAGACCAGGTTGGCCTCGAACTCACAGCGATCCACCTGCCTCTGCCTCCCGAGTGCTGGGATTAAAGGCGTGTGCCACCATGCCCGGCTGCCCTCATTTCTTTATATCTCCTGTCTTTCACTCCGGCACCCCCTCCCAGGTTCCGTTTAAAGACCCCACGGGTGGGACAATCAAGGATAGAGATACAAATAAAAAATCTTTTATTACACATGATTGTCTTACTACTTGGGTTTTAAATTTTTCCATATGAAGTTGGGAATTGTTTTTTCAAGTTCTGTAAAGATTTGTGTTGACATTTTGGTTGAAATTTCAGTGAATTAGTTGATTGCATTTGGTAAGATCACCATTTTTTACTATGTTGATTCTCCCAATGCATGAGCATTGGCAACCTTTCCATCTCTCAATTTCTTTCTTCAGAGACTTGAAGTTATTTATATATATATATATATATACAGGTAAGTCTTTCATTTCCTTGCCTAGAGTTACACAAAGATACTTTATGTTGTTTTGTGGTTATTCTGAAGGGTTTTGCTTAACTAATTGATTTATCAGCTTGGCTGTCTTTTGTATAAGGGGAGCTACTTATTTTCTTAAATTAATCTTGTATCCAGACACTTTGTTTATCAGTTCTAGTAGTCCTCTTGTGGAATATTGAGGGTCAATTAAATGTAGTATCATATCATCTGGGAATAGTGGTACCTTAATGCCTTCCTTTCCAATTTGTATCCTTTTGATCTCCTTTAGTTGTCATTTGCTCTAGCTAGAACTTAAAGTAATATCAGAGAGATTGGACAGTCTTATGTTGTCACTGATTCCAGGGCAATAGATTTAAGTTTCTCTCCATTTGGTTTGATGATGGATATCTGCTATATATTGTCTCTACTATGTTTAGGTTTGTGGCATGTATCACCAATCTCTCCAAAACTTTTAACATGAATGTGTGTTGACTATTGTCAAATGATTTTTTTCAGCATCTAAGGAGATGATCATGGTTTTTTTTTTTCTTTTACATTGTTTCCATGTTGGATTACACTGATGGATTTCTAGGTATTGAACCACAGCTGCGTGCATGGGATGATTCCACCTGGGTCATTGTGTATGATATTTGATGTGTTCTACTATTCGGGTTGCGAATATTTTATTGAGTATTTTTGCATCAATGTTCATAAGGAAAATTGGTCTGAAATTCTCTTTCTTTGTTGGGTCTTTGTGAGGTTTAAGTAATAAGGTGACAGTGGCCTCACAGAATATATATGATAACATTCCTTCTGTTTTTAGCTTGTAGAGAAGTTTGGAGAATATTGATATTAGCTCTTCTTTGAAGTTCTGGTAGGTTGCTGTGCTGAATCCTGTGCTGAGTCCTACTGACATTAAGCGTTTTTTGTTTTTGTGGTGGGGAGATTTTGATGACTGCTTCTATTTCTTTAGGAGACATAGGACTATTAAATTTGTTTACCTGATCTTCATTCATTTTGGTAACTGGAATCTATCAAGGAAATTATCTATTTTATTTAGACTTCGAAATTCTCTGGCATATAGGCTTTTGAAGGCAGATCTAATTATTCTCTGGATTTCCACAGTGTCTGTCATTATGTCTCCCTTCTCATTTTTGATTTTGTTCATTTGAACAGTCAGTACGTTTGGCTAATGGTTTGTCTATCTTGTTCATTTTCTGAAAGAACCAGGTTTTGGTTTCCTTGATACTTTCAATTGTTTTCTTTGTTTCTAATTGATTTATTTCAGCCCTGGGCTTGATGATTTACTGTCATCTACAACTCTTTGGTGTGTTTGCTTCGTTTAGTCTTGGGCTTTCAGGTGTGCTGTTAGTTGCCAGTGCAGGATCACTCCAATTTATTGTAGAAGGCACTTAGTGCTATGAACTTTCCTATTAGCATTGTTTTCATTGGGTCACATAAGTTTTGTTATATTTTGCCTTTATTTTCATTGAATCCTACAAAGCCTTTATTTAATTTCTCTTTTTATTTCATCCCCGACCTAAAGGTCATCGAGTAGGGAGTTCTTCCATTTCCACGAGTTTGTGGGATTTCTATTGTTTCTGAATCATTGAGTTCCAGCTTTAATCCCTAGTGGTCTGATATTTCTATCTTTTTGCATCTGCTGACATTGACGTTGCTATCATGTATATGGACAGTTTTAGAGAAAGTTCCATGAGCTGCTGAGAAGAAGGTATATTCTTCGGTGTTTGGGTAAAATGTTCTGTAGATATGTTAGGTCCATTTGATTAATGACATCTATTAGTTTCACTATTTCTCCATTTAGATTCTGTCTCAATGATTTGTCCAGTGGTAGAGTAGTAGAGTGTTGAAGTCTTCCACTATTAATTTCTGGGATGCAATGATTGATTTACGTTTTAGTAGTGTTTATTATTTGTTGAACATGGCTGCTCTTGGATTTGAGGCACATATGTTCAGGATAAAGACACCATCTTGATGTACTTTTCCTTTAGTGAGTATGAAGTGTCCTTCCCTATCTCTTTTTAATTGTTTTGGTGGAAAGTGTATTTTATTAGATAGGAGAGTGGCTGCTCCAACTCCCTTCTTGGGTCTATTTGCTTGGAATACATTTCTTGAACGAACCCTCTACTCTGATGTAATGTCTATATTACCTCAGGTGCTGAGGCATGTTTCTTGTATGCTGCAGAACTGTGGGTCCTGTTTCTGCATCCACTCTGTTAGCCTGTGTCTTTTTAATGTGGAGGTATGGCCGTTGATGATGACATATTAATGACCAGTGGTTGTTCTTTGTATTTTGATGGTGGTCATGGTAGGATGTGTTTGTGTTTTCTTTCTTTTGGATTTGCAGGTGTCGGGTTATTGTTTTTGGTTTCCTGGCTATAGTTTCCCTACTAGTATTCTCTGTAGGGCTGGATTTGTAGCGAGGTACTGTTTAAACTTGGCTGTCTTGTGCAATATCTTGTGTTCTCATCTATGGTGGTTGATATTCTGGTAGGTATAGCAGTCTGGGTCGCATCTGTGGCCTCTTGGGTTCTGCATGGCACCAGTCCAGACCCTTCTGGCTTTCATAATGTCTTTTGAGAAGTCAAGTGTATTTGTGATAGGTTTGCCTTTCTATGTGTCTTGGCCTTTTTCTTTTGCAGGTTTTAATGTTCTTTCTTTGTTCTGTACATTAGTGTTTTGATTATTGGAGTTCTGTAGGCTTCTTCTATTTTCACACACATCTTTCTTTATGCTGGGGAGATTTTCTTCCATCACTGCGTTCAAAATATTTTCTGGGCTATGGAGTTTGGAGACTTTTCTTTCTTCTATTCCTAATATTCTCAGGTTAGGTCTTTATATGTCGCAAAGATTTCTTGGACGTTTTGTTTCATAAACGTTTTATTTTTAACATTTGTTTGATTGATATATCATATACCCCAACTGTATCTTCTACACTTGGGATTCTCTTTCATCTCCTGTGTTCAGTGGGTGTTGCTTGTGTCGGCAGTGTCTGTTCTCTTCCCTTGGTTTTCCAACTACAGGATTGCCTCAGATTGTGTTTTCTTTGTTGCTTCTAATTCCCTTTTAAGTCTTGAATAGCTTTATTCATTTC
>CAJRSG010001979.1:82956-95704 GCA_907169655.1 Acomys percivali | reverse complement strand
ACACACACACACACACACACACACACACACACACACACACACACACAAAACTTCTCCTTGAGATCCAGCCTCCAGCCAACCTGCCTAAACGTGACCCACAAACACTGCTCATGGTGTTCTTTTATAAACCCGTTTGCCCTTGAAGCTCTGTGCCACACTGCTCCTTCCTCCTTCCTGTTGCATCAGGAAGGATTGGGGTTCAAGCTCAAGCCCATCATACAGGACCCTGTGTATGTTGCATTGGTATCAAGTCCTGGTGGTCTTTTCGGGGGTCTCGCGATCTGGGTATTATAGTACATTCCTTTAATAAATTCATAATAAAGTATAATTGTTAAGGCATCAGAGTCAACACCTGACATGCGTCCTTGGAAGCTCCCACTGCTGCCTACCTACCACAGGTGGGATAACCCAGTCTTGTATGTAGCTTTGGTCAAGTGATCAACCACTTTGTAAAGACTTGTGTTGCCAATTTCTCTCCTGATGAGTGTTGTACTCTTACCTAATTGATTTTTTTGTTTTGTTTTGTTGTTTTTAGATTTGGGCTGAGGAACTCCTTTAAGCACCAAGTCTAAGCTATTTTTGACGGGGAAGGGGGGGTCATCAGGGCTGAGGTAAAGATAAACATATCACTGCTATTAATGACATGTTCATGGGGGATAAATAGATGGCTCAGTCGTCAAAAGCACTGTCTACTCATGCACAGGGCTAACTTTGATTCCCAGCACCAGAGAGACAGCTCACAACTGTCCATAACAACCACGGGATCTCTTCTAGCCTCTATAGATACTTGGCATGTACTTGGTCTACACAGCTCCAAAACTTAGGCACTGAAATGAAATCAACTGTAATTAAAAAATAAAGACATGTAAATAAAGAAAACCATTTTTACAATAGTAAAACCACATATGAATGAGTCTTTCTACCACTTGCATATCTGGGGCCCTGGGAGGCCAAAAATATGCACCAGATATCCTGGACCTGGGAATACAGGTAATTCTGAGCCTTCGATATGGACGCTAGGACTCAAATGTGGGTAGCAAATGGAGCAGTAATACTAACTTGGCAGCTCTCAAGTACATCATTATGATGCAGAGGATGAAGATGCTCCATTACACTTTCTGTCTCCTGTCACATGATAGTGATGAAATTGGCTAGTTGGTTGTTGAAGGATTCAATGGATTTCTATCCCTCTGTGAATGCACTCTCCACATTGCTTATTTTCACTATTAACACAGTTCTCTCTTTTTTTTAATTAATGTTTTCTTAATTTATTCATATTACATCTCAATTGTTAGCCCATCCCTTGTATCCTCCCATTCCTCCCTCCCTCCCACTTCCCCCCTATTCCCCTCCCCTATGACTGTGACTGAGGGGGACCTCCTCCTCCTGTATATGCTCATAGAGTATCAAGTCTCTTCTTGGTAACCTGTTATTCTTCCTCTCAGTGCCACCAGGCCTCCCCATCAAGGGACATGGTCAAAAATGGGGCACTAGAGTTTGTATGAAAGTCAGAAAGTCTGGGTAGGGGTTCGAAGTTTGCTGCCTATATTTTCCTTGGCTGGTGCCATAGTGTGAGCTGGACCCCAGGACCCAGATCTGCCCATCCTAATGTTCTTCTTTATTTTTTCTAGACAAGGTTTCTCTGTGTAGCCTTGGCTGTCCAAGACTCGCTTTATAGTCCAGGCTGGCCTCGAACTCACAGCGATCCGCCTGTCTCTGCCTCCTGAGTGCTGGGATTACAGGCGTGCGCCACCACGCCAGGCTCTAATGTTCTTCTTGTAGGTTTCTAGGTAACACAGTTCTCTCTCTCTATCTTTTTTTTTTTTTTTTCGAGACAGGGTTTCTCTGTGTAGCCTTGCCTGTCCTGGACCCACTTTGTAGACCAGGCTGGCCTCAAACTCACAGCGATCCACCTGCCTCTGCCTCCCGAGTGCTGGGATTATAGGCGTGTGCCACCACGCCCGGCTTGTAACACAGTTCTCTTGATGTGAGTAAAGATAACAAAACATTTTTTTCAAACCAGTCAGATTATATTAGAAAATCTCCATAAAATGAGAAATACTCTCCATTTTTGACATATCTTTGAGACAGGTTATCTCTACATTGCCATGGCTGTCTTAGAACTCACTATGAGGACCAAGCTTACCTCAGACTTAGAGAGGTTGGCCTGCCGCTGTCGCCTAGGCTCTGGGATGACAGGGGTGCACCTCTACGTCCAGAGGAGATGTTTTTAAAATGATGTGTCTTTGACTCAGAGACTGAAGAGATGAAATAAAATTTAGAAAGGAGCCAGGTGTGGTGGCGCACGCCTTTAATCCCAGCACTCAGGAGGCAGAGGCAGGCGGATCGCTGTGAGTTCGAGGCCAGCCTGGACTACAAAGCGAGTCTTGGATAGCCAAGGCTACACAGAGAACCCTGTCTCGAAAAAAAAAATTTAGAAAGGAACCATCATAGTTTGGATAAAGATTAATACTTCCCAAAAATCTACAATATTAATTTAAACTAGCAAATCTTTTCATATGTTCTCAATAATTGGGTTATTTCTTTGCCTTGTTAATTTCGACCATTTAGAACTGTTTGAACTGTGTTTCTGTGTATACACCTGTGCTGTGACGTGCATGTGGTGGTGAGAGACAACTCACTGCTGTTTATTTATGTGAGTTCTAGCCATGACACCCAAGGAGATGTTTGGTCCGAGTGACCTCACCAACCCTTATTATTTATGTATGTGCTGGTGTGTGAGTGTTCATATGTGACAGCCCAAGAATAGAAATAAAAGAAAACATTGTAGGAGTAATACGTGTTTCCCAGAGACTAAACTCATGTCATCAGGCTTAGCAACAAGCGACTTTACCCACTGAGACAATTCTCTGGCATTTATTTGTGATTCTGAAAAGATGTTATGACCAAGTGTTTACTTCTACGAAAAAGCTAACACATAAAAAAGTTGCAAATAGGATTTATTATTCAATTTGCCCCATTTTTCTCCACCCTTAGATGACAATAGGTTTATAACCTAAAAAGAAAACGATATTTTACTGATGTAACGTTTCAACTAATCTTATTTGAGCATCATTGAGACAGAGAAGAAGTAGGAAAGGTCTGTGGTGCGCAGAGTTGGCAACCTGACCTTGGTAACCATATAGAGACAGCCAAAGCAGATCTCACAGAACTGCCTTCTAGTCTCCATGTATATGTCATGGCCTGAAAGCCTATAGTCATATTTTACACACACACAAACACACATACAATTTAAAAAAAAATAAATCTCATTGTTGTAACATTATCTAGCATCTCAAAAAAATTCCCTAAGAAGGCAGCACTTCAAAATGAAGTGCCAAATAAAACCTAAAGAGAACATGAAGAAAGATCACACATCAAATGGCATATCCATATCCACATCCAGACCAGTCAGGCTGTGCTGTGAGATACGGAGCTGACTGCTGATTCCCCTACTTCATTACATCTCTACCAGGCAGATGAAAGTGCTGCCTTGGACACACAGACAAGGTAGTTAGCATTTCTTTTTTTAAAAAAGATTTATTTCTTTATTTATTAGGTATACAGTGTTCTGCCTTCATGCCAGAAGAGGGCACCAGATCTCATTATAGATGGCTCTGAACCACAATGTGGTTACTGAGAATTGAACTCAGGACCTTTGGAAGAGCAGCCAGTGCTCTTAACCTCTGAGCCATCTCTCCAGCCCCTAGCATTTCTTATATTCCCTTCTATTACCATCTTAACATTAAAATCGTTAAAATGTGTTGATATTGGGGGTACATCTTCTACCCTACGGTGGTAATCAGGAGACTGACCCGTGAGAATCAAGAGTTCAAATGTAGCCTTGACTGATGACTCACACTCAAGCCAGGCTACATAACAAACAGCAACATCTGACAGGAATTAGTGAAAACATGAAAAACAAATCCAGGAACAACCGCCCAGCACCCTTTCCCAGGCACGCTTACATGGAAAGTATGATCACACAGTGCCTGCTATTTATATAAACAATGGGCCACTTAGATGATGGGCATACAACTCTATAAAATGTGGCAAAAAAAAAATTACCTACTACCAAGTAAAAGTGCAATAGAAGATGAACAGCAGTCACAGAAGAAATAGCAAAATGGTCCTAATAAACTTCTGTAAATTGATGTGTCACACCTACAGCAAACTTCAATACCTACTCAGAATGTTTTAATAAACAAACAACCACAACTGGTGATCTCCTCTCTTACACGTAAGTCAACATGGCAAATAATTTAGTTCCTTCAAGGTTATGATGATATAAAGATAAAATGATTTTTTCCTTGAAACTGAATACAAATATGATGTCTAAAGTCTTTATCAAATCATTTACATGACTAGGATTTTCCTCCTGTATGAGTTCTTTCCTACTTCCTGACATCAGGATGATAAATAAATGCTTTAAAATATTACAGTGCAAAGCTGGGAGTGGTGGCGCACGCCTTTAATCCCAGCACTTGGGAGGCAGAGGCAGGTGGATCACTGTGAGTTCAAGGTGAGCCTAGTCTACAAAGTGAGTCCAGGACAGCCAAGGCTACACAGAGAAACTCTGTCTCAAAAAACCTAAATAAATAAATAAATAAATAAAAGTTTAAATTTTTTTTAAAATTAAAAAAAAATGTTACAGTGCAGGAAAGATACTTGTGCAGTTAAGACAAGTTCATGACTAGTACCAAAGTAAGGTTTTTGACAACTTCCTGTAATTCTTGCTACAAAAAGATCCAAGGGTCTAATCTTCTTAGGAACCAGCATCCATGTGCACAAACACACAAAAAGACACACTGACACAATATAATTAAAAGTTTGTTAAACAAATTTTTATTCCTGTATGGCTTTTTTAAATGTAACCATTCATTCCTGGTACTCAGGTGTTGAGGCATCTAAAGGCTTACCTACGGAAATTTTCTTCATCGTGAATTGGATGATTTAACAGAAAACAAGGATATAGACCAGAGATCAGAAAAAGGGAATGCTTCTCAGTCGGTAATATCATTTGGGACAATTCAGGAAACGCTGCTCTGCTACAGGAAATACGTCACTTGGGGTTGACTTGAGAGTTCACATCCACACACCAATTCTAGTTCCCACTCTCTGCTTCATGGTTTAGGTTGAGGGTGTATGCTCCGAGCTTCCTGCTTTAGCTGCCATGTGTGACACTTACGTTGCCACTTTCACAGTGATGCCTTATATCTCTGGACCCATAAACCAAATTAAACTCTTTTATAAGTTGCCTTAGACATTGTGTTTTATCACAACAGCAAATTCACTGATATACACCATAATGTTTTATACCTGCATGATTTATTTCATGTAATTGAAGAGAATCGTGAAATCTAAAAGGGTTACATGATTGTTTAAATTCACAGAGCTTCTGTCTGTAGGCGTTTGCAAATCCAAACAAAATAAAGAGGAGCATCATAATGTTTGAATAGATTGTTGACACTTTTCACATTTTTTTCTCCAGAATTATTTTGTGTTATCTAAATGCATGATCTTATAAAATCCTTTATAGACATAGATTCCTTTTTGTATGGGTTCTTTAAGATCCTCAGAGACTACTGTGAAATGCAAAGTTTTCGCAGAATGATTATACACCAAAGGGTTTTTTTCATTCTTGTTTTTTTTATTGAAAAATGAAAGCATTCATATTACATTTCAATTGCTATCGCATCCTATGCATCCTCCCATTCCTCCCTCCTTCCTGCCTCACTCCATTACCCTTCCCTATGATTGATGGGGACCTCCTCCCCTTGAATATGATGCTATACACCAAAGGTTTTATTCTTGTATAAAGATAGAATGAAGTATCTCTTCCCAACTGAATAAATTTATGGATTTCTCTGCAGGATGGTTTTTTTTTCCCA
This sequence comes from Acomys percivali, assembly GCA_907169655.1. Taxonomy (NCBI): domain Eukaryota; kingdom Metazoa; phylum Chordata; class Mammalia; order Rodentia; family Muridae; genus Acomys; species Acomys percivali. The sequence goes on along the minus strand of CAJRSG010001979.1, from coordinate 89,813 downwards.
TGATTTCTAAGGCTACTGCTCCATGAAAAGGCTTTAACGTATTGATTATTCATAGGGTTTCTTTACAGGATCTGTTCTTTTATGCATTTGACTGTGACAGGCAAATGTTGGTGACATGCAAAAGAAATGTGTCCTTTTTGTTATCTGCTTCCATTTAGTCATAGAATGAAACTGAGTTCAAGTTCCCAGGCCCTAGTCATGCTGGAGATTTTACAAGAGCTGACCGGCTTCTGGTATTCATCTTTTGTTCCCCAAAACATAATGACTGTTCCTACCCACAAAAGGGCAAATGGATATGATTGGTTAGATTGTAAAACCTATATTCTGTATCAGTTGACATCACTCAACCACATAAGAAAAGCCCGAACCTTAAATCCTGATTGGTGAGAAAGTGTAGCTGTACCTTGGCACAGATATTTCTGGTTTTCAACCTTAAAAGCTCTGTAATAGTCTGGCTCAGGGGTAGTGGCATGAAGGTGGGGAAGGGAGATGGGCAGTGGGATTGAAGTGTCACAGTTCAGCTTCCAAGTATTTTCTTTCATCCTAAACGAGCAATAGAAACTTGATTACAATAAATTCTGGTCATTTACATTTATCTGGAGTTTGCATTGTGTTGGATTGCAACAAACCCACTACACAAGGGCTTTACCACATTGCTTACACTCCCAGAATTTCTCTCCAGTGTATTTTCAGGATGATGAGAACTACATTCATAAGGTTTCTCTCCAGTATTAATTCTTTCATGATGATGAAGACTTTAGAAATTTGAAAAAGATTCAACACATTAAATTTATGTACAGGGTTTCTCTCCGGGATGATTTCTTTCATGCCTTTGAAGATAACTGTGACATGCAAAGCCTTTACCACATTGGCTACATTCAAATGGTTTCTCTCCAGTGTGAGTTCTTTTATGTATTCGGAGATGACTGTTTCGTGCAAAGGCTTTACCGCATTGGTTACACTCATAGGGCTTCTCTCCAGTGTGAGTTCTTTTATGTATTTGAAGATGATTGTGATGTGCAAAGGCTTTACCACACTGACTACATTCATAGGGTTTCTCTCCAGTATGTGTCCTTTTATGATATAGGAGACTACCGTGACTTGCAAAGGCTTTACCACATTGGTTGCATTCATAGGGTTTCTCTCCAGTATGCTTTCTTTTATGTATTTGGAGATTACTCGGTTGGGAAAAGGCTTTACCACACTGATTACATTTGTAAGGTTTCTCTCCAGTGTGTGTTCGTTCATGGATTTGAAGAGTATTGTGAACTGCAAAGGCTTTACCACAGTGCTTACATTCATAAGGTTTCTCTCCAGTGTGTGTTCTTTTATGTCTTTGAAGATGACCATGGTGTGCAAAGGCCTTGCCACATTGACTACATTCATAAGGTTTCTCTCCTGTATGAATTCGCTCATGCTGTTGAAGAGCACTGTGACTTGCAAAAGTTTTACCACACTGACTACACTCATTGGGTTTTTCTCCAGCAGTTGTTCTTTTCTGTTTTCTATGACTGTGTTGTGAAAAGGCCGTATCACTTTGGTTGTTACATTTATAGGGATTCTCTGCAGTCTGTGTCCTTTTTTGAACTCGGAGACTACAGTGACATGGAAAGTCTTTACCACACTGGTCACAGACAGAGGGCTTTTCTTTAGTATGTCTTCCTTTATGTCTTTGGAGCCTACGGAGACGTGCAAAGGCTTCACCATATTGAATACCCTCACAGGGTTTTTCTCCAGGAGGATGACTCTGACACATAAGGGATTTATCACATTGAGTATGTTCAGGTGATTTCTCTCCACTATGACGTCTTTCATGCCTGAAAAAATAATTGGCACATGTGAGAGCTTTACAACATTGATTGCATTGATGAATGCTTTTATCTGTGTAATTAATTTTATAATTTGGCCTAATGGTAAAGAGGACTCAGATCTTAAAGTTTTATTTCGTTATTAACATTCCTGGTTCCCCTTCATTATGGGTTCTTTTGTCTTTGAAGATACCTATGATGGTAAGAGCGATCTTCACATGGTGCACATTTATAGGATACTGGTTTTATATTAGAATTTTTACATATTGTAAGAAAACTGAAAGAAACAAGATCTTTTCACCCCCATTGCATTCGTAAATTTGCCTATTGTATGAATCACACTACATTTGGAAAGAAAACCAGGAAAACCAGAAGAATATCCATATTTCTAGAACTCATAGAGAATTTTTTTTTTTTTTTTTCTGAGACAGGGTTTTTCTGTGTAGCTTTGGCTGTCCTGGATTTGCTTTGTAGTCCAGGCTGGCCTCGAACTCACAGCGATCCTCCTGCCTCTGCCTCCCAAGTGCTGGGATTAAAGGTGTGCGCCACCACCACCTGGCCTCATAAAGATTTTTTTTGTAGTGTAAGGTTGTGGATGTTCTAAATAAAGTTGGAAAGCCAGTTAACTGTAAACTTGTATCACACAGAAAGTCTACTCACAGTGGGGACTACTACATATTTTCTGATTGTTCTGGAAGAAAGAGAGCTATGTGGCTTCTTTCACTATCCCTGTGCTCACATGGCTTGCATCCACTGTGACATATGCTATACCTAGTAAAAGAATAATGAAAAATGAAAGGGTTCCACATTGCATTCATACTGTTTGAATTTTTGTTCCTCACACACACGTGGTATAGAGATTAAGGTGAACAACAATTAACCTTAACAACAACATTCTTGGCTCTCATAAACTAGCCATCTCAATAAACTTAGCAATGGTATTATATGTCCTGGACTCATTTTGTAGATCAGGCTGGCCTTGAACTCACAGTGATCCGCTTGCCTCTGCCTTTTCAGTGCTGGGATTAAAGGTGTGCACCGCCACACCTGGCTCTACTTTCTTATTTGAAGGTTTTAGACATATGTTTATCTATTCTATTGTAACGGGGCTATGATTCAAATGGTGATATCCATTCAGGCATCGTTTCCTTGTCTTCTTTCTTAGAGAAATGCTTTGCAAAAACAAAGCAGATACCTGACACTGAGGTACATGGTTTTGTGAGAATTTAATAATCACTAATGCACTTAAAGCAGTGTTTTATTTACACTGTTGATTTTCTTTAAAACTTCCAGGACACATTAAAATTTCTTAGGCATATTTATATTAGCTTGCACATGAAAATTACCTTTCACGTCTTCTAGAACTTTGACAATGATCTTCAATATGTTGGTTCTCCCAATTATAGCCTAAAATATAGTACCAGAAAACATGTCATGTTATTAAAAATTATGCAAAATTCATGTTACTATCTTCAGTGAACCTTACAATCATGCCTGAATTATTCACATCAGTCCTCCTCATTCTCTCTCTCTCTTTTTTTTATTTTTTCTTTTTTTGAGACAGGGTCTGTCTGTGTTAGCCTTGGCCATCCTGGACTCACTTTGTAGACCAGGCTGGCCTCGAACTCACAGCGATCCACCTGCCTCTGCCTCCCGAGTGCTGGGATTACAGGCGTGCGCCACCACGCCTGGCTTAAGTCCTCCCCATTCTCAATAAAAATTACAGAAAAGCATCAATAACAAAGAAACAGTTGTCCCATTTTTTTTTTTTTTTTAAGTAAAAGAAAATTCACTGTCTTACCTAGAGCATAGAGGTTCTTGTAGGTCTCCAGCATCACATCTTTGTAGAGACTCTTCTGGGAGGGACTCAACAAAGCCCACTCTTCCCAAGTGAAGTTCACATGCACATCGTCATAGGTCACTGGATCCTAAAATATCCCATATATGTGTATAATAACAAGCTTGATACTGACAACACAGTAAAAGTATACTACATTGACATATAATTCTGGTGCTTTCTCCACTGATTTCCTGACTTGGAAGTTCTTATGTATCACCAAGTCATTTTGGAAAGAAACTGAATAATGAGATTCATTCTGTTATTTCTGTACCTTTTGAATAGAATATAGCTTTGCAAGAGAAATGCCAACTAAGAGTGAGAGAGCGGAAGAGAGAGAGAGGCAAAGAAATCAACAGTACTGATAACACATTAGAAAAATTGTATGACAACTATTAACTACAAAAATGATGGGCAAGATATGTGTATTTTCTCATGCCCTTAGTCCCAGCACTCAGGAGGCAGAAGCAGGTGTACCTGCAGGTACATCCACGAGGCTGGTGGATGCCAGCCTGGTCTATGCGACAAGTTCCAGGAAAGCAAGTGGTACATACTAAGACCCTGACTCCCCAGCAAAAAATGAATTAATCAAACAGAAAAAGAGAAAAAGAATTCAAGAGTTCTTTACTGAAGTTTCTACAAAGAATGATACATTCCTTTCCATTCTATATTCATCTTCCAGAAACCTGAAGTTCCCTAGTTTAAACTGTAACATTAATATGAGCTTAGGAAAAGAGAATCCATGTTTAAACAGGTACAAATGGACAGATGAAAGTATTAGCCATATAAAAGTTGATCATAATAAATAACACAGGACAAGGGAGATAGTTCACCTAAGAAGATCTCTTCCTGATTTTTCAAATAATGGGGCCAATTTCCAGTATTTATATTGGGACTCATAATTATCCATTATATCACTTCAGCAACGTAAATGTTTAGAAGTAAGGAAAATAGGGCGGAAGAGGTGTTTCAGCAGTGAAGAGTTCTTGCTGGTCTCACACATAATTGGGCTCAATTGACAGAGCTTACACGGGGGCTCACAACTATGCATAACTTCATGTTCAAAAGCTCTGAGACCGTCTTCTGACGACTGTGATGACCAGATGCACATGATGCACATACTCATGCATACAGGCAAAATACTTATATTTGTTAAAAAATTTTCAAAACAAACACAGCAGGTAGGAAGCATGTCACACACCGTCAGTGTAATGACTCAGATGGCTCAGGCACTGTTAGTGTCATGAATACATGCCACCCTGAGAAGTAGAACATACTCTCTGTCAAATTTCAAAATTCAAGATGTAGATGAAGGTCCGCACAACAGCATGTGCTTGCATGTACAAAAACCTATATTCTGATCCCATCAGTTAATGGTATAAAAATAAAACAAATAAAGCATGTTGGCCCACATCTGTTCCCAGGCAGAGTCTGGAGCCAGAGTCACTGAATCGCTAAATCCAAGGCCTGCCTGGTCTACACACCTACTTTCAGGGTAGCCTGAGCTGCACAGCAACTCTTTGGCTTCAAAGTAAAAAATAAAAATAACAAAACAATAAGTATAAAAATATGTGCTGGAGAGATGGCTCAGAGGTTAAGAGCACTGGCTGTTCCTCCAAAGGTCCTGAGTTCAATTCCCAGCAACCACATGGTGACTTACAACCCTCTATTTGTTCTGCAGGGCAGGCATACATGCAGGTACAACACTGTATACATAATAAATAAATCAATCTTAAAAAAAAAAAATAGCCGGGTGTGGTGGTGCACGCCTTTAATCCCAGCACTCGGGAGGCAGAGGCAGGTGGATCTCTGTGAGTTCAAGGCCAGCCTGGTCTACAAAGTGAGTCCAGGACAGCCAAGGCTACACAGAGAAACCCTGTCTCGAAAAACAAAAAACAAAAAACAAAACAAACAAAAAACAAAAAAATCAGGCTAGCAAAATAGCTTAGCGTTGAATGGCAGTTGCTTCTACTGTATCTTGGGCAATGTAGGGGTGGATTGTAGACCAGTGAGGGCATGACAGCACACAAAGGAAGAGCAGGAAATGGGGTGTGTCTACAGACACTCAAGTCCCCTCCCCAAAATACCTCTTGAAAGATTCCTCCTACAACAGCTCCCATTAGCTTCCCACAAAATGCCACAAAGTAGAGGAAAGTGTTCAAAGACATCATCCTATTTGGGAGCATTTTGATTCAACCAAATATATTCTGACAATGGTCACTGTAGGTGCAGGGTCATCCCATGATGAAAATGCAATTCGTCTAACTGCAATGATCCTAATGGTGGTAACAGCCCCTACACTGTTCAGATGTCCAAACTCTCTTCTGACGTTCAGGAGAATCTCCTGAATGCCACAACATGAAAAATCAAAAGGCAAGTTATATTTTTCCAAATACAATGGCACAGAATCTCCCTTCCCATTCCAACAGAGAGGAATGCGTACGCAGTGAGGGAAGACTGGACCACAGGAGCAAAACCAGTAGGACAAACAAGAAATCCTGTAGCTCTGTCTCAGACATGTGGGGCTTCAGCTTGACAGGTGTTAGACGGCCCTATCCCTGCAGTTTCCCATCAACTCTCAGCTTGGTTACCTCTACTGTGCATAAGCATCTCTCCATGGCAGGTTTCTCAAGCTTAGGTAATCTCAGCATCTTGTGGTCTCAAAGTGCAGCTTAGGCTTCATTCTCACAGCCGCATGCAATGAACTCTCACGGTATCCTCCCTGGGACTCTGACTCTGCACTACATACATGGATGGAATAGTTCTGAAGTAAAACCAGAAAGGAAAAAAAAAATCTATGACCTTAAGCTTGGCATCTTTCTTGTTTCCAGAACCCAGCACAATATGGGTGATCCTGTCAAGTTTGGCTTCTAAGTCGGGATGGACCCTGCCACACTTGGATGACCGGTGCATTAAGTTTTATATGAGGTTCCTTCCTGGGACTAGGAATCACTTTGCCAACTCCTTCCACTAACTGAAGGTTCAGAAGAAGAGAGCGTTGCAGGAGCCTTCTCTTTAATGGTGATAATCTCCTTGAAAACTTCCGCCTCTGTTTCACCATTTGTCTGCCATTGGAAATTACCTGGTGCTGTTTGTCTCTATAAACCAAAGACTTTGCATTTATTTCTGCCCCACTTGGTGCTTAAATTCTCAAAGTAGTCGTGAATGAGTCACTAGTAATAACCATCCGAGTGTTACAATATTCCATCTAC
>CAJRSG010001948.1:22826-47197 GCA_907169655.1 Acomys percivali | reverse complement strand
AAAATATTTTCTGGTCTTGGAGCTTGTCATCTTCTTTTTTGTCTATATACTTCTTTTTTGTCTTATACTTAGGTTTTGTCTTTTCCTCATGCCCTTGATTTTTTGGATGTTTTGGGTAGGGAACTTTTTTCAATTTAATATTTTCTTTGACAGGTATATCTATTTCTTCAATTGTGTCTTCTGTGCCTGAGATTATTTCCTCCATCACTCATATTTTGTTGGTGATGCTTACCTCTGCATTTTCTGTTCTAATTTTAAGTTTCCCAATTCCATTTTTTTTATCAGTTTGTGTTTACTTTATTTAGTCTATTTTCCTGTTCAGGTCTTGAACCATTTTATTAATGTCCTTCACCTATTTTATCATATTTTCCTATATTTCTTTTATGGGTTTATTTATACCTTTTTGAAAGGATTCTATTGTATTCATAAACATAGTTTTAAGGCCATTTTCCTGAGTTTCAGTTGTGTTTGTATGTCCAGGGCATGTTTTATTAGGGTAGTTGTAATGTGTTGGTGACATATTGCATTAGGTTTTACTGCCCTTTAGTCATCTTGTTGTTCCTTGCTGTGGCTGATTGTTCCTGGATATCTCTTGGCTTCTAGAGCATGCAGGAAGAGCCATTGTTCCTATGCTGGGATCTGGATTTCCTCCAATAGCCTGTATCATTTCACATCAGGCTGTGTCCCAGTTGGACCTATAGTCAGGTGATTGGGATAAGGGTCTGACATGTGTGCTTCTCAGATCTGGCAGGTCTCTTCAAGATGGCTATTAGTACTGTGAAAAGTAGGCTGGTGTGTTTCTCAGAATTCCAGGAGTATTCAGAAGGCCAGAGCATAGAACTATTTCTTCTTGCAACTTGGATACCATTGTTTCTCTAGGGGACATGAGAGATTGCTGGCATTTTGGGGTAGGCTCCACTGAGCAGCCTACTGCGTGCTCTGCACTCACTGAGCTCCTGATTCTCAGACTCTATGCTTGCTGGAGGCCTCCATTTTGGAACGATACCCTGTCTACTCCTATTGTCCAGCAGATATTAACATTAAGAAAATTAGAACTGCAGGCCAGACGCTCAAACCATGTCCCTGGTTCCCAGAGAATGTTTTTGCTAGCTGCAGCCATGTGTTTTTGTAACCCAGGTTTGGGTATGCTGGAAGGTACTGGGTGACTAAAACCTGGGACACTGTGCCTCTTGAACCTGGGTATCAGCCATATGGGGCTTGGTTGATATGCCCATAGTTATGAGGATGCCTCCTCTTATCCAGGAAATACAAACAATGCTGTTTCAGAGTCCACAACTTGGCTACACACTTGGTCCATTCTCTCTGTCCCTGCTACTCACACACCATGCATGCCTTGTAGCAACATCTTTGAGTGCTACTTTTTAAATATTTGTGAAAAATTTTTCTGATTTTATATTTATCTTTTGTTCCCTTCTAGTTGAGAAACTACTCCACATTTCTTCCATTGTATTACATTTCATCTGCAGTCTGGATTTTCTAAAGAATAGTGTTCATATATATGAAACAATATACAATGATAAAAAAGAAGAACACATACAGAGGACTTTTTATGTACTTGTAAGTACACATATCCATATATCTGCACACACACAAACACAGACACACACACAACCGAAACATGAAGACATAGAATCAAAGTCTAAGTAAAACATGTTTTTAACATGAGAATGAGAGTAGGGACCATAGAATGTTACCTGAGTGATGCTGGAGAAAGGAAGCAATGGTAAATGTAATGAATGTTCACTTCAATACAAATTTATTTTAAGTTATGTTTGACTGTTCAAATGGCAGGTCTGGAACTTCATATTTTAATTTAAAATAAAGATATATATACATACATACATATATATATATATATATATATATATATATATATATATATATATATTACTGTGGATTCAAATTTGATTTTAGGGACATAAAGATGTTTAACTTCTTAAGAATTTGTTAGTTTCTAAAGATCTTATTAGTCTTAGTGAATATTCCTTAATGTTTTTAAAAAGTTTGAAACCATTTTTTTCATGTACTGGGCATAAGTTTTACATGATACACTAAAATTTTTATCATGTTTTCTCTTGTGTTCTTATTAATATTCTCTTTCATTTTAAAATCATTGATAAAACTTGCATTCAGAGGAAAAACTGAAATAAGTTCTGTAGTTGCTCATTTCGGTCATTAATTTGTTCATGTATTTAGGATAATGATTGGTGTCCATATTTTTAATTGAGTGTCACAGTGAAGAGTATGTTTCCATTCATGTGTGATAGTTACAACAATTTTGTTTGATATTATCTGTTCGAATTAATACTTTATTTGCGTTGTTTGTTTTTGTTTTGTTTTGTTTTATTTTTCTTTGTTTGTTTGATGCAAAGGCAAAAGGTTTACTGCTGACTTGCATCACGGGGCCTTGACACTCACTCGGGATGGAGGGAGGAGAGGCACCCCGAGTCCCTGTTACAGACTTTTTAAAAAATTTAATCGTATTACATCTCGATTGTTAGCCCTTCCCCTGTTTCCTCTCATTCTTCCCTCCCTCCCACTTCCCCCCTTCTCCCCTCCCCTATGTCTGTGATTGAGGGAGACGTCCTCCCCCTATATATGCTCTTAGGATATCGAGACTCTTCTTGCTAACTTGTTATCCCTCCTCTGAGTGCCGTCTGGCCTCCCCATCCAGGAGACATTGTCAGAAAAGGAGCACCAGAGTTCATGTGAGAGTCAGATCTCACTCTCCACTAAATGGTGGAGAGTATTATGTTTGTCGTCTAGGTCTTGGTAGAGGTTCTAAGTTTACTGCCTATATTCTCCTTGGCTAGTGCCTTAGTTTGAGGAGGAACCCAGGACCCGTATCTGCCTGTCATAATGTTCTTCTTGTAGGTTCCCGGGACCCTGTGGGTCCTACTATTTCCCCATTTTTCCATGCTAGTCACGCCTAAAGTCTCAATAGGATGACCTCTCCTCTGACCCACTTTCCTTCTAAGTTAAATTTTCCATGGTATGTATCCCTTGGACTAGTGTTTTGATATAAGTGAGTATATACCGTTTGTCTCTTTTTGCTTCTGGGTGAACACAATCATTATGATAATTTCTAGATCAATCCATTTGCCCATAAATTTCTGGAATTCCTTGTTTTTAATAGCTGAGTAGTATTCCATAGTGTGAATGTACCACATTTTCTTAGTCTATTCTTCTTCTGAGGGACACTTAGGATGTTTCCATGTTCTGGCTATTATGTATAAAGCAGCTATGAATATGGTTGAGCATATGTCCCTGTTTTATGGTAAGGCATCTTCTGGTTATTTTCCCAGGAGTGGGATAACTGTGTCTTGAGGAAGCCCTATTCCCATTTTTCTGAGAAAATGCCAGATAGATTTCCATAGTGGCTGTACTAGGTTGCATTCCCACCAGCAATGAAGGAGTGTTCCTCTCTCCCCACATCCTCGCCAGAATGTGGAGTCGCTTGAGTTTTTGATCTTAGCCATTCTGATGGGTGTAAGATGGAATCTCAGTGTCGTTTTGATTTGCATTTCTCTGATGACTAACGAGGATGAGCATTTCTCTAAGTGTTTCTTGGCCATTTGATATTCCTCTGTTGAGAATTCTCTGTTAAGTTCCAAGCCCCATTTCGCAATTGGGTTGTTTGGTTTGGTGGTGTTTAATTTCTTGTGTTATTTATATAGTTTGGATATTAAACCTTTGTCAGATGAAGAGTTGGTGAAGATCTTTTCCCATTCTGTAGGCTGTCGCTTTGTTCCCTTGACAGTGTCTCCAGCCTTACAGATGCTTCGCAGCCTCATGAGGTCCCATTTATTAATTGTTGACATTAAGGCCTGGGCTGTTGATGTACTGTTCAGGAAGTTGTTTCCTATGCCTATGTGTCCCAGGCTCTTCCCCACTTTTTCCTATAACTGAATTAATGTCTCTGGTTTTAAGTTGAGGGCTTTAATCCACTTGGACTTGAGTTTTGTGCATGGTGACAAATATGGTTCTAATTGCATTTTTCTACATGTAGTCATCCTGTTAGACCAGCACCATTTGTTGAAGAGGCTATCATTTTTCCATTAAATAGGTTTGACTTCTTTGTCAAAAATCAAGTGAGCAAATGTGTGTGGATTAATCTCTGGGTCTTCGATCCGATTCCATTGATCTACCAGCCTATTGCTTTGCCAGTACCATGCTGTTTTAATTACTGTTGCTCTATAGAACAGCTTGAGATCAGGTATGGAGATTCCTCCAGAGAATCTCTTATTGTATAGGATTGTTTTTACTATTCAGGGTTTTTTGTTTCTCCATATGAATTTGAGAATTGATCTTTCAATATCTTCAAAAAACTTTGTAGGTATCTTGATAGGGACTGCGTTGAATCTATAAGTTGCTTTTGGTGTGATGGCCATTTTTACTATGTTGATTCTCCCTATCCATGAACAAGGTAAGTCCCTCCATCTTCTGATGACATCTTCAATTTCTTTCTTCAGAGGTTTGAATTTTTTTCGAATAAGTCCTTCACTTACCTGGTTAGAGTTACTCCTAGGTATTTTATATTGTTTGTGGCTATCGTGAAGGGAGTAGTTTTCCTAATTTCTTCCTCTGCCTGTTTGTCATTTGTATACAGGAAAGCTACTGACTATTTTGTGTTTATTTTGTATCCTGCCAATTTGCTGAAGGTGTTTATCAGCTGTAGGAGTTCTTTGGTGGAATTTTGGGGGGTCACTTATATACACTATCATATCATCTGCAAATAGGGATAATTTGACTTCTTTTTTTCCCATTTGGATCCCGTTGATCTCCTTTTAATGTTTTATTGCTTTGGCTAGAACACCAAGAACAGTATTGAAGAGATATGGGGAAAGTGGGCAGCCTTGTCTGGTTCCCGATTTTAGAGGGATTTCCTTGAGTATCTCTCCATTTAATTTAATGTTGGCTGTTGGTTTGCTGTATATAGCCTTTATTATGTTTAGATAAGTGCCTTGTATTCCGATCTCTCCAGAACTTTAAACATAAATGGGTGTTGGATTTTGTCAAATGCTTTTTCTGCATCTAAAGAGATGATCATGATGTTTTTCTCTTTCAGTTTGTTTATATGATGGATTACATTGATGGATTTCTGTATGTTAAACCATCTCTGCATGCCTCGTATGAATCCTACCTGGTCATGTTGAAGGATGCCTTTGATATGCTGTTATATTCGCTTTGCGAGTATATTGTTGAGTATTTTTGCATCAATATTCATAAGAAAAATTGGTCTGAAATTCTCTTTTTTTGTTGGGTCTTTGTGAGGTTTAGGTATCAATGTGACTGTGGCCTCATCGAAGGAATTTGGTAATGTTCCATCCAGTTCTCTCTTTAGGTATAGTTTGAATAGTATCGGTATTAGCTACTCTTTGAATGTCTGGTAGAATTCTACGCTGAACCATCTGGCCCTGGACTTTTTTTTCGTTGGGAGAATATCAATGGTTGCTTGTATTTCTATAGGCGAAATAGAGCTTTTTAATTTGTTTATCTGGTCTTGGTTCAATTTTGGTAAATGGAATCGGTCGAGAAATTTATCCATTTCCTTTAAATTTTCAAATTTTGTGGCATAAATGCCTTTGAAGTAGCATCTTACGATTCTTTGTATTTCTTCGGGGTCTGTTGTTATGTCTCCCTTTTCATTTCTGATTTTGTTAATTTGGATAGTGTTTCTCTGTCTTTTAGTTAGATTGGCTAACGGTTTGTCTATCTTGTTAATTTTCTCAAAGAACCATCTCTTGATTTTGTTGATTCTTTAGATTGTTCTCTTTGTTTCTAATTTATTGATTTCAGCCCTGAGTTTGATTATTTCTAGGCATCTACTCCTCTTGGGTGTTTCAACTTTTTTTTTTCTAGACCTTCCAGATGTGTTGTTAAGTTGTTTATATGCGATGATTCCATTTTCTTTTTAAAGGCACTTAGTGCTATGAATTTTCCTCTTTGTACTGCTTTCAATGTGTCCCACAAATTTGGGTATGTTGTTCGTTCATTTTCATTGAATTTCATGAAGTCTTTTATTTCTTCCCTTATTTCTTCCATGACCCATGTGTCATTAAGTAGAAAGCTGTTTAGTTTCCACGCGTTAGTATGCTTTTTGTTATTTCTGTTGTTGTTGAAGTCCAGCCTTAGACCATGGTGATCTGATAAGATACAAGGTATTATTTCAATCTTCTTGTATCTGTTGAGGTTTGCTTCGTTACCTACTATGTGATCAATTTTAGAGAACATTCCATGGGGTGCTGAGAAAAAGGTATACTCCTTTGCGTTTGTGTGGAAAGTTCTGTAGATATGTGTTGGATCATTTAGATTCATGACATTGGTTAGTGAGGTTATTTCTCGGCTTAATTTTTTAATCAAAGACCTATCCTTGAGTGAAAGTGGGGATTTGAAGACTCCCACTATTATTGTATGGGTATTGATGAGTGGGGCAAGCTTTGTTAATAACTCTTTTACAAATGAGGGAGCCCTTGTATTAGGAGCACAGATGTTCACAATCATGATGTTTTCTTGGTTGACTTTACCTTTGACGTGTACAAAGTGTCCATCCTCATTTCTTTTGATTAATTTTGGTTGAAAGTCTATTTTATTAGATATTAGAATGGCTACCGCAGCTTGTTTCTTGTGACCGTTTGCTTGGAATTTTTCCCCCAACCTTTTAATCTAAGGTTATATCAGTCCTTGTGGTTAAGGTGTGTTTCTTGAATGCAGAAGAATGTTGGGTCGTGTTTATGCATCCACTTCATTAGTCTGTGTCTTTTTATTGGAGAATTGAGACCACTGACGTTGAGAGATATTAATGACCAGTGATTGGTAAGTCCCTTCATTTTTGGTATTTGTAACAATCAAGATTTTGTGAGGTTTTGATTTTGCAATGGTGTAATTACCTATTTCCTATGTAGTTTTGGTTGTACTTTGACCAGTTGGGGTGGAGTTTTCCTTCTATTAACTTCTGTAAATCCGGATTTGTGGCTAGGTACTGTTTGAATTTGTTTTTGTCATGGAATATCTTGTCTTCTCCATCAATGGTTATTGATAATTTTGTTGGATATAATAGTCTTGCGTGGTATCTGGGTTCTCTTAGGGTTTGCAGAACACCTGTCCAGGCCCTTCTGGCTTTCATAGTCTCTGCTGAGAAGTCAGGAGTAATTCTGATTGTTTTGCCTTCATATGTTACTCGGCCTTTTTCTCTTGATGCTTTTAATATTTTTCCTTGTTCTGTATATTTTGTGTTGTTATTATTATGTGGCAGGACAATTTTCTTTTCAAGTCTATTCTATTTGGTGTTCTGTAGGCCTCTTGTATGCTCGTATTATTCTCCTTCTTCAAATTGGGGAAATTTTCTTCCATTATTCGATTAAAGATATTTTCTGGACTGTGGAGTCGGTTGCCTTCTCTTTCCTCTATCTCTATTATTAACAAATTTCATATTTTCATGTTGTCTTTTATTTCATGAATGCTCTGTGTCAGGAACTTTTCAGATTTAGCATTTTGCTGGATTGTTGTTTCCAGTTCTGCAATTGAATCTTCAAGTCCCGATATTCGTTCTTCCATTTCCTGCAATTTGTTAGATAAGGCCACATCTGAGATGCTTGCTTTCTTCTCTGATGCCTCTTGATTGCGTTTTTCTTCTGTGTGTTTCTGTATCACAGCTTCCATTTTTATCTTCAGGTCTTGGACTGTTTTAATGATTTCCTTCATCTGGATATTTATATTTTTCTGAAATTCTTTGAGTGCCTCTTTATATGACTTTTTTAACTCTTCAGCCCTCTTGTTTTCCTCCTCCTGCATTTGTTTACAGATTTTATTTGTTTCTTCCATTATGATATTCTTTACTAAGGACTTGAGGTCATTTTCTTGACTATTCATTGCTGTTAGGTTGTCCAGGTTGTTTTCATTGGGAAAGGTGGGATCCGGAGATGCCAAACTGTTCCGGTTTTTGTTAGCGTTCTTTTGCTCTCCTCTTGTCATTTTGATGGTTCTGATGTTGAAAGATATTTTGTAGTGATCATCATTGGTTGAGAGTGGTTAATTGATGACTGATTAAAGGTCAGGTGCTCTTGCCTTTGGGGATCAGTGAGTATTTCCGTGGAACAGGTAGGTGACCCGGTTTCTTTGCTGGTAATTTTCCCCTGCACTTTGGGCTCCAGGCTGAGTCAGCCAAAGTAGATTTCTGTTTGGACTTTACTGCTGTAATTCAGATCAGCAATTTTGGGACCAAGACCAAGGTCCGCCCACAAATGTTCTGGTTGTGTAGGTTGATCCCTGCTGCCTGTCCTTCCTGTGGCTTTGTAGTCAAGACCCCAGGTAAATCAGATCTTCTGGAGGTGTAGCTGTCTTGTAGGTATGTCTCTATACCCTGTAGAGGTGTTCAACCTCTTCCAGAACTATGTGCCTGGAAAGACCAAGGCTGCTCTTGGTCAGAAATTAGATACTGTAAGCAAGACCCATGTTTTTTCTCCTGTTAATGTAAAAGTGCCTGGCTTTCTCAGGCCAGGAGGCCCAGGAAGGCTCTCTCGTTCAAGGAGTGCAGGGCCAGTGCCTTGCGGCTTTGTTGGGTAGGAACAATAGGGTTACAGAGCTCTGGGTGTCCCCCCAGCAGAATCAGATCTTCCCGCCGTCCTCTGATGCTCAGCTATCACTCTAGGCAAGACCCATGTCTCTCGATAGGTCTGTGTGTGCAATCCAAGCTGATTTTTCACTGCTGCTGTTTACAGGCTCAGTCCGCTGTAATCAGTCTTAGGTTGGGCCCCAGATGGTGAGTGAGCTTCAGTCCCACTTTAGCTGTCTCTGTTGGGTCCCGCAGCCTGTGCCTCCAATCGGCCTAGGTGGGTGACCTCCGCAATTTGGGGTGGTGTGGAAGGAGGAATCCTAGGGCTGATTAACCCTCTTCACTGAGACTTCTGTAGCTGGGAATTCTGGAAAATACCCTCCCCAAACAGCGAGTCTGTGCTTTATATGCAGGCTGCAGTTTTCATGTGGATTCCGTTCCAGAGTTTGCGGAGTGCGTTTAGCACCTCCAGGATGTTGCTTGTCCCGGGGGGGGTAGGCCCCCTGTTTGGTCTGCAGTCTTGGGGCCCCACTTACCTACAGTTCTCAATGTCCAGCAATCTGTTGCTCCATTTATGTCCCTGGTCTCCTTGGAGTAGCTCAGATACGTTGCTTATTGGTCGGCGCCATCATGGAATCCAGCGTTCTTTTTTTATTGAAAATAAAATCATTTATATTACATCTCAATTGCTATCCCATCCCGTGCATCCTCCCATTCCTCCCTTCCACCCGCTTTCAACCCATTCCCCTTCCCTATGACTGTGACTGATGGGGACCTCCTTCCCTTGAATATGATGCTAGTTTATCAAATTTCTTTTTGGTAGTATGCTATCCTTCCTTGAGTGCCATCGGGCCTCCACATCTAGGGGACATGGCCAAATAAGGGGCACCAGAGTTCATGTGAAAGTCAGTACCCAGTCTCCACTTAACTCTGGAGAATATTCTGTCCCGAGGCTAGGTCTGGGTAGGGGTTTGATGATG
Organism: Acomys percivali; assembly: GCA_907169655.1. NCBI lineage: Eukaryota > Metazoa > Chordata > Mammalia > Rodentia > Muridae > Acomys > Acomys percivali. The sequence continues at coordinate 37,642 of CAJRSG010001948.1, read as the reverse complement.
ACTACACATGTTGTCCATGGTTGGTGGCATATATCGAGCAGAACCCCTGGGTCCAGATCTGCCCATTATAGTGTTCTTCTTGTTCCAATGAATACTTAATGAAGACATTAATATATATTACAAAATATATGATAGTTTCATGAGATATCTTCTAACATCCATTATGATCAGGACATTTGTTTCCTTGGAAAAAATGGATGTAGTTCTGTGTTGTACCATTTTGCTATGAACCCCAGTTTGATGCCAGTTTATGTAATATATATTACATTAATATGCATCTGAAATATTAGATAATGATATGCTATCATTTGTTTCAGTTTTGTCTTCTAACCATACCAAGAAGCAATTCCCAAAGGAGTGTACCCATGATTCTTTCCTGAAAGAAATACCAAGAATATTTGCTTGCAATGGCCTTTCAGAGCTGGATAGAAAGAAGTTCTCGGAATATTCACATGACAGTGAAGTTCATAAAACATGTCATTATGGAAATGATCTGTGTGAAAAATACATGTGTTTCATTTGTGAAACAAATATCAAGAAGCGCTGGATACTCCTGAAAGAACTCAGTCTGTGCCACTCATAATTTCACAATTGGAGGCTCCGCAGGGAAAAGGTTCACAACAAGTTTTGAAATACAATTCTATTCTGCACAGAAATAGGAAAATATTATGTAACGAACCTAAAGGTCAACACAGAATACATAAGGGATGCAAATTTTATAAATGTAATCTGTGTGGAAAATCATTTACCAAGTCCTCAAAACTTCAAGCTCATCAAAGAATCCACAGTGGAGATAACACTTATAAATGTACTAAGAGGAAGAAATCATTTACATAGTCCTCAAAACATCAAGCTCAACACTGCATTAAAACTGTACAAAAATGTCAAAAATGTAATGAATGTGGGGAATCATTTACCTCATCCTCTGCTCTCCAGGATCATCAAAGTGTTCATTCTCAAGAATATCCTTACAAATGTAGTCAGTGTGGGAAATCCTTTACCAACTCCTCAAGTCTTCATGTTCACTACAGAATCCACACCAGAGATAAACTTTACAAATGTAATGAGTGTGGGAAATCCTTTTCCCGGTACTCAAATCTCGAAGTTCATCAAAGAATCCACACTGGAGAAAAACCTTACAAGTGTAATGGGTATGGGAAATCTTTTACCCAGAACTCAAATCTCAAAGTTTATCAAAGAATTCATACTGGAGACAAATCATATATATATAGTAACTGTGAGAAATCCTTTAGACTGTCCTCAACACTGAAAGATCATCAAAGAATTCACACTGGAGAAAAGCCTTATAAATGTAATGACTGTGGGAAATCCTTTACTTGCTCTTCAACTCTCCAAAGTCATCAAAGGATCCATAATGGAGATAAATCTTACAAATGTAATGAGTGTAAGAAATTCTTTACTTACACTTCAACTCTCCAACGTCATCAAAGAATCCATACTGGACATAAACCTTACAAATGTAATGAGTGTGGGAAATCCTTTACTTGCTCTTCAACTCTCCAAGGTCATCAAAGAAACCATACTGGACATAAACCTTACAAATGTAATGAGTGTGGGAAATCCTTTACGCAGTCTTCAACTCTCCAACGTCATCAAAGAATCCATACTGGACATAAACCTTACAAATGTAATGAGTGTGGGAAATCCTTTACTCAGTCTTCAACTCTCCAAAGTCATCAAAGAATCCATACTGGACATAAACCTTACAAATGTAATGAGTGTGGGAAATCCTTTACTCTATCTTCAACTCTCCAAGGTCATCAAAGAATCCATACTGGAGATAAAACTTACAAATGTAAATGAGAGTGGGAAATCCTTTACTCAGTCTTCAACTCTGCAATGTCATCAAAGAATCCATACTGGAGTTAAACCTTATGAATGTAATGAGTGTGGGAAATTATTTATCCAGTACTCAAATCTCCAAATTCATGAAATAATTCATATGTGAGACAAACCATATAAATGTAATAACTGTGAGAAATAATTTACAATGTCCTCAAATCTTAAAGTTCATGAAAGAATCCATACTTGAGAACAACCTTACAGCTGTAATGAGTGTGGGAAATTCTTTATTCAATATTCATCTCTCCAAAGTCATCAAAGAACCCATAGCAAAGACAAATCATATAAATATTATAAGGGTGGTAAATCATTTACATAGTACTCATCAACATTGAAATCATAGCTATTCTCAAAGAACCCATACCAGGAATCCTAATACTTGGTAGAAGTTGGAAAAGTTTTACCACAACATACTCCCTATATTTTTATTACATAATTATTTGGAAAATAAAATAAGAAAGACTGTTTCATGCTATTTTAATATGATGCCATTGATTATTTGTGCTGAAGAATTCGTGTAAAAACTAATAAAAAAATAATGTTTTAAAATGTAATGATTTAATCCAGGATAATAGTACTGATATCTATGCTAATACAAGCCTGTTGCATAATGTTCTATATAGTTTATTAAGGTAGAATACTGTAAAGTTTAAGATATATTCTATATGAAGTTTATTTTGTTGGTAGTCTTTCAGCTTTTCTTGGATTATACATTATAGATACTTTTAAATCTGAAGCTAATCCCTTTTTGTCATGATTATTAATAAATATATTACATCTCTCTTCTATTAATTCTGCATTGCTGTTATTAATATTCACTACATGCTGTGATGTTGTTGTTCATATCACTAATTCCACAGTTCATAATGCCAACAAAAATATCTCACCAAAAAACCCAAATTTGATCCCTGTCGAAAAATTACAAGACAATCATTAGGAAGAGAATATCTGAGGAGCAAAGGAGACATGGAGTATAGTGAGACCTGAGGGTATGTGTTTTGTGGAAAAAAGCATTGCCATTTGGATCCATTGTGGGAAGATGGTATTAAGGCTTTAAGAGGACAAATCTTTCTCTGGTCAATATGTTTATGGTAATAGAGTATGTGAAATATTTTCCATCGTCACATTATCCTTTATAGGAGTTTGGTCTAAAATATTGCTCCCATAAAGAATCTGTACCTGGGCATTCTATAGATAAAATGTAAACCAAAAATTACCTCTAAAATATTTTCTTAATGTCCATACAAAAAACCACTGAAATATTATGGATATACGTCATTTAAATATGTGTAGTATTTTATGAATGGATTCATTTATGGGGGATTCATCAATATTATAAATTAACAAGTTGTATTTACTTTAAATGATCCAATTCACTAAATTTTGTAAGGTTTATATTTAACTTCAAACATATCAAGGTATAAATGTGATTAAAACAGATGAATTAATATTCCTATGTGTGTACAAATAGTTCATATTCTGTAAGATAATTCAAACACAAATGACCTAAGTTCATATGAGATATTTGTTCAACCCAAGTACAGATAAAAAATGCTCCTAAAACATAGTCATAGATGATGAAATGTTGATTTGTAAGTCATAATCAATGCCTCAGAAGGTAGCCTGACTCTGGGACTACCTCCCATGTTATGGTAGTTGATGAAACAAGCTAAGGCTATAGGTAAACTGTTTAATGTTTCATGGAGGATTTCTTTGCCCCTGAGAATTTTAACATTATTTTGAGAAACTCAAGTTCTCAGATGGAGCTTCAACAGGATGGAATTTCCACTAGGTACCAATTTTCAACAAAGTTTTAAGCCCTTGATTAGATTAGGCATTTGTTGATGAAGAAGGTGTTTTATTGGACTCTGGAAGCTGTTCTACGTCATACATCTGTCTCCTACATTATGTGAGACCATGAGCATCAGTATCAGGAAGGAAGAGTGATTGACTTGTGGGTAAATCTTGAGCTTGAATTAGAGATGTCAGCAGGAGTTCTTTCAACAATTTTCATGTTAGGATTTTACAACTGCATAGTGACAGAACTGAGGAACTGCCTCTTTTTATAATCTGTGGATTTGGCCTCTCTTCTTGCTAAATATGTAGTTCTATTCATCTTTATACATGTACAGTCCCTGAGCATTGATATGCTTCCAATTCCACAAGAGCTGTATCCCAGGACCATGGAAATGAGAATCCTATACAAACTTCAACCATCAGACCATTGCACACTCTGTAGGTTTTAGAACATCCTCTGGTTAAAATTGACAAAGGTAGTGAATTACAACTCCGTAGACTTATGCTAGGCAGCTAACTTGTGTGGTTGGCACAACACAGGGCCAGAGGTATACCTTGTTTAAGACCAACTAAATTTTCCGTGGAAAACACTACCCTGACACAAAATTATCTAGCTGATGCACACAGTGTGCTTCTATGGTTTTATTATCAGGGCTTGAATTAGGCAAGTCTGATTATACTAGCACAAGATCTGGATTCCTTCTGGCTTTGAATGCTATAGGGATTTTAGGACTAGTGACTATGATATGGATGTGCAAGTCTTTATGGAGTAGTTAAATTTTGACCAAGTGTACACTGAAAACAATATTACAGTACCAGTTGTTCTCATGCTAAATACGAGTGTGAAAAAGTAGGGGACCAGAAGTCTGCATAGGAAAAGTAGGAAAATGAAGGAAACTGCCTATGGTCCCATTCATTTCCTCCTATGTAACAGACCTTATTTTCATGAAGCCCAATTCAATAGTGCAATATGCTTCTAATGCCATATGAATGAAGCATTAATTTTCACTATGTATTTTCAGTGAGATTTGTGGTCGTGCGGGTCTCACTAGACCTGTGTTTCATTGGAATAAAGTGTGAATCTTGTACAACTCTCAATCCCAAGTAATTCCATAGATCAAGTTGAGGGAAGTTTCTCTGGTCATAACTGCTTAAGACAGTAATTTCTCATATGGAATCTTGTTGAAGGCAGCTGACAGGGGTTTTTAATAAGAATAGAGCCCAGTGAGGAGATAATTTTTTAAAAGTACCTTTGACTTACTCTTTCAACTCTGGCTATTTTATGACGAAGAAATGGCCATTTGTCCACAGTACAAATGCTCAGTACTACATATTTTTTGTTTTCTTTTCATCACTAATTCTCTTTTTTACTGTTCTTGGGAGTTGTAGATGGATGATAAGCTTTGAACCAACAACATAAATTCTCTGTCTGCACACTAGAAAATTTCTGCAAATTATTGGCACTTACCGCCAAGACAGAAGTCACATTGTGTGAAATAACTCCTAACATGGCAATACATAATAAATTAGACCCAAGAGTTTATAGGGTTGAAAAACAGAAGAATATAGTCCTTTCACACTTCTGGCTGTAGTTATTAAAAATCATAACTGAAATCACCTATGACAGTGAACTTTTATTTGACAAGTATTCTATGTAAGTCGTATAAATGAGCTAAATTACACTAATGAGTAAAAGAAATTGAACATATCATGGAAAATGTATAATTTCCTAATTAAAAATAACATTGAAGCACCACAAGCATGTAAAAACAGAAATTTATGAAATCTAATGAGTAAGGTGAGTTCATATTCTCAGACACTCATATTTTCTTATAAGTTAAACAGGAATATAAGTGACCACCATTCATACCATTAACGTCAATGCCTGGGCCAGCATATGGATGGTTCATCTCAGGGCTTCCAAGAAGCATAAATGCAACAGGCTGCAGCAGGTAAGAGAGCTGCTGTCTTTTTCTCGATTCTTTCTGCCTCTACAGACTCAGAGCAGTGCACTACCTGGAGAGAGTTTGTAATAATGACACATTTAAGCAGTTCCTCTCTTTGCATGATTGTAAACCATCAGTGTGGATCATTCCTTATCCTTTTAGTCTGATATTTTTGAAGACATACATCAAGAAATCAGTGTTGGAATATGATGTGACATTACTATATCATACATGCAACTCATACTGTGTGAATGTTAATATGATAAAATTGGTGAAGTTATATACCGATATATAAAAATAGATTAAGGTCAACAATGCTACCTTATCTTTATGTCTTTTATAATGGAGTAGAGAATAAATTATGAGAGCTACATCCTCCATGCCTCTGTTCCTACTATGAGCATATATTACTACATGACTATTTAATATCACTAAAATCATAGTAATAAATACAATGATATATTAATTAATTGGACTAGGTGAAAAATAAATATTCATTATTTTATCATATAACAGCTGGACAGCTTTCCTACATTTTATTCTAATTTAGAATTATTCTCTAGACATACTTTCAGATTTTTTAAAGTGGGATGTAATCAGATATGCAAACAATTTCTTGTTATTCTCTTTAAATAGATGACTAAATCTTGATGATTATCCCTCATGTTCAGATCCAGCTTCATGACTCTAAATTACAAAATAGGTTCCATGGGCAAATCTGCTTGCTATCACACTGCTTCAACACTCTAAAGATAATTATAATCCACTCAGTAAAGACCAATGATAAACTAGAATAACTTCTCACTATTACATCAGATCAAAAAGTCCAGAGTTTGAAAATATAAAGAATAATGGAACCTATGAATTATACTATAGGAAGTTTTTTCTATTATAATCTTCTTTCTCTGAAATACAAGGTTTGAACTTCAAACAAGTATGGGTTAATATTATTATTTTAGTAGATTATTGTTTTATGGATGTGACCATTTGTAGCCTATCATAGATTTGAAATCACTATGGTGTTATGGTTTGCTAAATTTTAATGATGCACAGAAACATTTCTAAAGAAAGATTACAATGACCAGGACGTCTACCTACAATAGTGTTGACGATGTTTTATTTCAACCACAGCACATGGTTGATCCATTCAAAGGTTGTTTTTAGACCCAAAAGTTTCATGATGTCATAGACCAATAAGAAAGTAGTGAAGTTCACTTCAAACAAGCAGTACCAACAGGTAATTAGAGTTCAATTGTATGATTACACTCTCACAAATTCTTGCCAACAAAAGCAGATAATGAAGATTACATTGCCTGCCTTTAGATCCCTATCACCTAACACAGCCGCCTTTTCTACCCTTAGGAGAAGATGAGAATATTATGATAGAACTTGCTATGTCATAGTTGGTGATGTCCATGTGAGGCCTCCCCTTTTCTGAGAAGAAGGGCAGGATGGTTAGTAAGGTACAGGAGATGAGATTAGAGGGAAGGACATGGAGAAAGGGGGGACAGGTGATATCCAGATGTAATGTAGACAGATATTAGTTAACCAAAGATACAACGCAAAAATAGAATGGAGATGATGAAGAATCCTCCAAATGTATAAATACATTACATGCCCAAATCATTTAACATTTTTTGATTTTGTAAGATAATGGATTGCCTGAAATTCAGATTCAATACTTCTTTTATGTTAGCATTTCTGAAACATTTGCATGAGATGTTTTAAATTGTCACTATAGATGGTCATCCTAAATAATTCACTGTAGTTTGTAAATTGTAGAGATTCATTAATTACAGGCTCATACATTGGTTTTAAGTCTGAGAATTTCTTTCAAAATTGTCACATATAATGGTTTAGACCATACTTGATGTTTGGGGTATGAAAATATGCATTTGTCTTCTTATTGTACTCCAATCACTATAAAATGGGCAGGATTCCTCATTTAGCAGTACCTGTATCATTACTGGAAGGTATTGGAGCCAACTTTTTTTGTAGCAAGACCTTAATTCTCTAAAAGTGTAAACAAAACATAACTCATATTTTTATTTTCTCTGGCTTTTACAGGAATTACTAGTACACTAATATCCTCTGGTGTTTACGCAAGTGCTAGTGCATTGTTTAAACTGTGTTCAAAAGGATACACTGACTCTAGAATATTATACTACAAAAATGTATATTGAATAGTATAATCATATTTGCTTACACACACATTTACACATATTACTACTTTTTTAATCAACCTGTACTGTTATTTCAGTTTTAGGGTTTTTTAATTAATCAATTTATATAATCACTTTACAACTGGATCACACACCTCTTCCTTTTCCCTTCCCATTCCTTCCCACATTCACAACCCATTCTTCTCTTGGGGGTTAGTCTGGTTGCTGCTCAAATGAGAAGACTCACATATCCCCACTATGTTTGTTATCTTGCCAAAATCTTATTCCTGTTTGACCGTTAAAAGGGCAAATCTCCTAGGCAGGGTAAATTGAGTGGACTTCCCTAAGGTTCATAGGCTTTTGGGACAGAGAGGATCTTGGAAGGGAAGCGGTGAGAGACCAGAAGAGAACATTGAGAATGGGAGGAGCGAAGGTAGGAAGGAGGATGCTGCCATAGATGAGGTGGAGAGGAAGCACATGGCTTGTGTGTATGGAGGATTTGGCCGGGAAGAAGAAAACTGGTAAGTATTTGAGAATATGAATGGGAGGCAGCTCAGTAGAAATTACTATATTAGAGAAAAGCATGAAATAACACAATTTACCACCATCAAGAAGACAGACAGTAGAAGAGGGAAAAAAATCTCAATCACAAAACGAACCTAAAGATTTATAAATAAAAATAAAGGAGGAAAAAGAAACAAGCAATACTCCTAATAACCAGGAAACACCAAACAAAATTATAGGAATCAGCAATCTCCTTCCCTATAAGAACATCATAAACTCTATCAAGATGGGAAACTGCAGAAATAGTTATACAATTAGCTATATATTCTTAAATGATCAAGGGATCAGTTTAAAAAAACACATTAGACAGGTATGAAAATAAAAATAATATACCAGACTCTTTGGCAAAGAGTGAAGACAGTTCTAAAGGTTGGATGTGTATGGCTCTCAGTGCTTATGTTAAAGACAACTTACTTTTAGGGAATTTTAGAAAATTTACTCTTAGGGAATCAAATTAAAATAATTGCCTAAGTGTATGTGTTTCATGGAATGAAAAAAGGAAGTCTCTTTTTCTTTTTTCTCTTTTGCTTTGGTTTTTGGAAACAAGCTTTCTCTGTATAGCCCTAGCTGTCCTGGAACTCGCTTTCTAGACCAGGCTAGCTTCAAACTCAAAAGATTTGCCCGTTTCTGCTTCTTAAGTGGTGGAAGTAAGGCATGGACCACCACAGCCCATCAAAAAAAAGAAATTTAAATGTGTATTTGCAGCTTCTATAAATATTTTCGGCTGTTTTAAGAATATACATTTACACTTAAAACACTATCAACACAACATTTGTTCTATAGTGGTTTATATTGTCCATTGTCAAGGGAATCACTGAGTTAGTAAATACCAAGTATCATGTTGCCTGAGACAAAATGTTGGAAGGTCCATGTATCTACCTCTCCATGAATGAACAAATGAATGAATGAACCAATCAGTATGTTATACACTTTCTTCAGGATGGTATTACCTTGAGTTTAATGTTAGTGAATCAACAAATGTATTACCTGAAAATCTACTGAAAACATTCATACGTTTTGGTAAATTAGTGGCAAAAATGCAGAAATATATGTGCATACATGCACATAAATATATACACATATAAACATGCACATATATACACTTGCATGTGCAGTACACATACATATACATATATACATATGTATACACACATATGTATACACATACATATATATACAAGTATTGTGCATATGCATATTCTGGTTATTTTTGGAAATATTTAAGTTACATTCCACCCATAAAATTTCTCAACTTCTGGTTAACATTATTTTATAAATAACTGCCTTGCCATTCAATACTAAAAAGACATCTGTATTGACATTCAAAGAAACGTTAAATCTTAGAATGGATCAACAGTAATCTAAATTATTTTATTCCATGAGTGTTTATATTTACTTTAGCCAGTTGAGAACAAAAAAAATTCTGTTTGACTCCATCATTGTCAAAACTAAAATTTGAATTTACAAAATGTGTGAGTACTGATCTGTAGTTAACATTTCTTAGGGGAAGTCAGCCTTTTATCTCTCAGGGTCATGGAAAACCTAAGTTTCTTTGTTTATTTCCATATTAAAACTGTTATGCTATTTTATCATTTAGTGTTACAGTTATACTAAGATACCATTTTCTATTCTGCAAATATATTTTTTAAAGATAAACCCAATAGTGGATAACTCTTAGAATCAGTACCATCAGAAATAGAGTAAATAGAAGACACTTAGAATTCCAGGGGGCAAGTTTTAAAAACCCAGGTCTTATATTTAAAACCCCAAGCAAGCTCTCCCCAAAAGGATTTTGTCCTTCCTAATTGCATTATGCCTATCAGTAATCAAAACATTATTAGCAGTAGACTCAGGAATCACCACATAAAACTTGAGTTCCCTTCATATATAAAACTCACATGAGTTTCAAACCTCCATCTACTCATCACATCATCCATAAGGATTCTGGTAAAAGACACAACTAAAACATCTTGAAAAAAATGCGGCATTCTTCACTTTTAACATCAAGGCCTAAGAAAAAGTAAAATAAACAAAAGAATAAACTAGATAAAAACATTTCTATAGCTATATAAGTGACTACATAATACACATGATTACAACCTGGCATGGTTTCTAAGCCATGAAGAATATCATGCTGTTTGAAAGAAAACATCATTACCATAAAATTAAAAAGAACAGAATTCAGAAGGAAAAAACTGCATTAAAACAAATCAAGTCAAATAACTGGAACAATGGAAAATGTCTCAAAAACATACTATATCAAACATATATGATGTCCTTTAAACCCAAAGGTCTACTTTTTAAAATCCATCTCGATCTGGAAAGATGGCTAAGTGGTTAAGAGCACTGACTGCTGCTCTTCCAGAGGTCCTGAGTTCAATTCTCAGCAACCATTTGGTGGCTCACAATCATCTATACTGGGATCTGATGCCCTCTCTGGACTGCAGGTGTACAGGCAGATAGAACACACACATACATAAAATAAATAAATTGTAGAAAAAAAAAGTGTCTCTACTTCACATGAACCGCAAAATAAGGTAAAGCTCTTGTGAACTGAACGTGATCATTACTAAATATCATTTAGTTTTCGTTCATGTTACAAGATTCTACATTATGCCCTGTATCTAAGTACGTGACATCTTCTGAATTAAGATCAGTGGACAGTGACTGGAGAAATAGCTCTTCAGTTAGAAAATGAATGTATTATTTTTGCAAAGGCACAAGTTCAAATCCCAATCACCCCAGTGATTCACCAACACTTGTAACTCTAGATCCAGACCTACACCCTCTTCTGTCCTCCATGAATACATGCCATAAAATGCATAGACCCCTATACAGACTTACATGCATACATGTAATTCAAATAAAAATAAGGCCAGGCATGGTGGTGCACACGTCTAATCTCAGCACTATGGGAGGTAGAGACAGGGAGATTTATGTGAGTTCAAGGCCATCCTGGTCTACAAGTGGGTCCAGGACAGCCAAGGCTACAAAGAAAAAGACTGTCTCTAAAAAACAAAATAAATACATAAATGAATGAATTTTTTTAAAAAAGTCATGTGTATTAACACAGAGTCATTAAAAGTCACCAATAATATACTCCTTTGAAAGTCTTGATAAAGGACAATTGTATGTAGCCCTGGTGGCACATGCCTTTAATCCCAGCACTTGGGAAGCAGAGCTGGAGGCCAGCCTGGCCTAGCAGGTATGGTTTAGGACAACCAGGGCTACAGAAAAATCTTTTCTCATAGAAGAAGAAAAAAAAGAATTGTTATACATAATATTGGAGAAAGTGATTTTTAAAAATTATCCATTCTAGAATTTGGGTAGTAACAAGCATAGTTTATAAGCCTTACAACCTGAGTTTCTTTCCTTGATTCATATAAAAATAATATGTAAACCACGTGCTGGGGGAAATAGTAAGATCCCTGGAACTCCCTTGATATCATACTTAAACTACTTATCAAGATATCTAGCCTCATATGTAAAAATAAAATGAAAAATATTGATTACACCTATACACACACCACACATGGTGTTCACACATATATACAAGACACACACACCAAAATAATTCATTCTGCACTAACGCTATATTTCTGGACAGAAGTAAAATCCACACTTTTTTATTTCTTATCTGTAGTTGCTCCAAAACAAAAGGCTCCATATTTCAAAACATATCTGTTCCTTTTGAAAAAGTAAAAAGAACTCCTTTTCTGCATTAAAAAGGCAACTATGAAAGCTTAACTTACTAAAAACACATATGTAGTATATTCATCAAAGAAATTCAGTGGCTTCCACCATCACAAATCCATGATTGGCTGGCATTCTAATTAATGTAATGGTATGTTTGGTAATTTGTGCTAAAATAATTTACAACAAAATATTTCTCCATGCTTTAAACCTAAACATAAGCAAATATACAATTATATACCTATCCAAAAAGCACTTTTAAATTTTAATATAATTTAATATATATTTAATATATATATCACAATTTAACACTTATATGAATTAAACCTTAAAAGTATCTTATGTTATAGAAAATGCTTTCTAACACAGTCCCCTACTTAGAAATATGTAGAATAGCCTAAACTTAAAGCATTCATATTGTTTTCAGTTTTCTTTTAAGCCATGTTTATAATTTTTCATATGTTTAAATTTTTGTGTGTTTTGTTTCTCTTTTTTCTCTCTCTCTTTTTAGGAACAGGGTTTCTCTGTGTAACAGCATTGGCTGTCCTGGACTCTCTTTGTAGAACAGCCTGGCCTCAAACTCACAAAGATCTGCCTTCCTCTGCCTCCCTAGTGCTGGGATTAAAGATGTGAACCCTACTCAATTATGTTTTTCAACAGTGTTTATATGTGTAGCCTGGGATGTCCTGGACTCACTTTGTAGATAAGGCTTGTCAGCCTTTACATCCTGAGTGCTGGGACTATGTGGCGTGTGATACACCACTCAGCTTAAAATTCATTTTTTAAATCTACTCTATATTCCTGCCCTCTCTCCATTTCCTACTGGCAGTTTGAAAACCCATAGGTCAATATTTAAATGGCCCTTCTTAGCTACACATGAGAGCTAAGATAATGTGCAAATGAGTATATAGCAAAAGTATTTACATGGCAATTCATAGCATCAAAATTACAATTATAAAGTAGAAACAAGAATAAGTTTATGGTTGGGGGAGTCACCACAAAGTAAGAAAATCTATTAAAGAGCTATAGCTCTTTAATAGGAAAGTGGAGAACTACTTTTACAGAGTTTGCTATAGTCTCAGGGTCACCAACAACTATGAACAATAGCTTGAATTTCACCCTGTGGTCACTAACACAGAACATAAAAATTTAGATTCAATCAAATAGCTTTCATCCTGCAGCATTTATAATTGTAAAAAGGGTGTGAGACATACTTGGGTTACAAACTGTGGCTAAGGTTCACATCAATTTCTGAGTATATATGCTATTAATAAAGCTAACCTCTGCTAATAAGTGCAGTGTGACAACATGCCAAGGGCCTATTATGTAAATACTAATTCTACTGGATGGAGAACTAAGAAATGCTACTGCTGTCACGTGATCAAACACCTGGCTTTTAAAGATTCAGATATTTTTAAGGATTCTCTAAAATTTTGCTGAACCCTTGCTTTTGGCAAGTGGATGCCCCTGTATATAGATTTTGCCTTACTGGAATGTTTATTGATATTCATTGCAACTTAAATTACAAATATTGGCCAGGTGTGCTAATGCACGCCTTTAAGCCCAGCACTGGAGAGGCAGAGGCCTGCAGGTTCGAGGCCCGCCTGGTCTACAAGTTGGGTCAAGGACACCCAAGGCTACACAGAGGAACCTTGTTTCAAAAAACAAAAAAATAAAGAAAGAATGAATGAATTTAACTTTGTAATAAAAAAATAATCAAAGCATTCAAAAACAGTATTTACAAATGTAAAAGAGCATATACTATAAAAAAAGCTCAACACATATGAAACTCACCTTTTTTACTAAGTCCAACAGAAGAGTCTAAAACACTTCTGATTCCCACTTTGGGAAAGCAGGAACCACCTTTTGGAACCTAATAATTATTATAAAATAAAATTATTGCTTAGAACACTATTCAAAGTGTAAAATATTACTTTTCTAGGAAAAAGTAAAACAGACAAATTCCCTATATTATTTCAATAGTTTTAAGAGAAAATGTAACCCAGTGATCTCTTTTTGTGGCACTAGGAGTACACACTAGGGGACCTGGAGAGATGGCTCAGAAGGTAAGAGCACTGGCTTCTCTTCCAATGTTCCCTGGGTTCAGACCCTGGGGAAGCCGAGGTTTGTTCCATGAACTGGTTTGCCACTCAGGGGGCTGAGATTTGAACTGAGGTCCCCACCCTCCTCTTCAGGAAGGGAACTGTTCATGTCTGTGTCCTCACACACCCTCCCGAGCTGGGTCCAATCCCCTGGCTTGAGGAAGTGCAGGGAGGCAGGCACGCTGCCTTCAGAGGAAATAAGGCCCAGGAGTCTACATCTCTCCTTGCAGTGGTGCCCCTATGCCTCCTCCAGCAGGAAGAATGCAGTCCCAGATTTTGAAGAGGACAAGAGAGCTGAGTGTGCTCAGTCAAAGAAAAAACAGCCAGGAGACCAAGCACTAGGCTCTAATTCACACACAGAGTCCTATATATCTAGTCTAACAACAAGCACCAGAGCTAAGATGACCAAAGAAAAGCTTATGGGAAAGAGGAAAAGCCTTGGGGTGCTTAGGGATGCAGAGGAGGAAGAGATAAGGAGCCCCCTCCCATTCTCATTCAGGACCCTGGGTTGTAAAAGGGACAGCCCCAGGAGCTCTCTGAGATGCTTGTCTCTGGGTATTTTGATGTGACCCTATGGAGCCAGAGTAACTACACCTTTTCTGCAAAATTTGACTTTATGGGGTTTCCCACCCAAGATACAAGGGCACCCAATGCAGATGAAACTGACTTTTCTGGAAAGAAAAAAAAAA
>CAJRSG010001948.1:1310-13891 GCA_907169655.1 Acomys percivali | reverse complement strand
AAAAAAAAAAAAAAAAAAAAAAAAAAAAAAAAAACCATCTGCTGGCTGGCACTAGACTCTAAGACGACCAACAAGCCATTAGGCCAGGAAAGCCTGAGTTGGGTGTCTGTGCAGGCTGAAAGGATTCCCTAAGGGGTTATGCTGGGGTGTGAGCAGGATGCCTGGGTGTAGGTGTGGAGGGAACTTGGGCAGTGGTATGAGAAGTGGGGGTAGGGGGATAAAGAGGATGAAGGATGAGGTTGAAGGGGATGCAGAGTGGAGATGCGAGGGGGGAAGTGGGCACAGGTAACAAGGACTCCTGGGACACACTGCACTGAGTGGACTCCACTATGGGTACCTGGCAGCCCTGAAGGGCTTGCTGGCTGAGGAGAAGGGAGCGCCCTATGCCTGTAGGCTACCCTCATGGAACTCTACAGAAACCCTTCACCCAATCTAGACCATAAGAAAGGAGCCTCAGAAACAAACTCTTGAACTGGAAGATGAGGAAATTAGCCAGGACCCTTAGCAGACCCAGGAGCTCTGTGCCTAACCCCACCCACTCTGGTAACCACTAAAGCTGCCAGGCTTCTCCTGGGTGTGCTGACACCTGGGACACAGGGAACAATCCAGCTTCAAGGTCAAGGGGGCTTGCCCACAAGGCCTTCCAAGGCTGACCCTGATCTGATAGGGCAGCAACAGGGTGATGGGATGTGAGGGTTATTAGTAAGGGAGGTGATGGTTACTATTATGGGATGTGTGGGTTATTAGTATGGGAGGTGATGGTTACTATTATGGGATGTGAGGATTATTAGTATGGGAGGTGATGGCTATTATTATGGGATGTGAGGGTTTTTAGTATGGGAGGTGATGGTTACTATTTTGGGATGTGAGGGTTATTAGTATGGGAGGTGATGGTTACTATTATGGGGTGTGAGGGTTATTAGTATGGGAGGTGAAAGCTGTTATTATGGGATGTGAGGGTTATTAGTTTGGGAGGTGATGGTTACTATTATGGGATGTGAGGGTTATTACTATGGGAGGTGATGGCTATTATTATTGGATGTGAGGGTTATTAGTATGGGAGGTGATGGCTACTATTATGGGATATGAGGGTTATTATTATGGGAGGTGATGGTTACTATTATGTGATGTGGGAGTTATTAGTATGGGAGGTGATAGTTACTATTATGGGGTGTGAGGGTTATTAGTATGGGAGGTGATGGTTACTATTATGGGGTGTGATGCTTATTATTAAGAGAAGTGATGGTCTAATAGGGCAGCAACAGGGTGATGGTTGTCGTGGTGTCAGAGAGCTCAGGACAGATACCACAAGGGAGAGGGCCAACAGCCTCAGGGTGTCCATGAGCTCAGCTCTGGCTTCTCATCTGGCAGGAGGAGGCTCCGGGGTGGATGCTGGGAAAAAGGGTAGGGTGCTGTGAGCCCACTGGTGAGGGCTCCATTATTCCCCTGCCTTCACACCCGTGGACCCTGCCATCTGGAGTTTGGAGGGAGGAACAGCCACAGCAGGGGCTCCCTGAGGGGCTGGAGACATCTATAATCTTGCTGCAGAACTAGGCCAACCTAGCCCCTAATGTAAGAACAAAGAAATATCAAAAAAAGAAGCATTCCATCCCAATCTACCCACTTGACTACAAGGCCATGGCTTGGATCCCCAAACCCTAACCACCTACTAGGTCCCACCCGGCAACCAGGCAACCATTCTGAGCTCCCAGAAGTCTGTCACAATCTCTCTCCTCTCCTCAGGACTCCACCCCACCCACACCATCAGACCACTGGGCACCACTCAGAATACTTCACTCTCTTACCTTACTCCAGAGTACCCGAGTAGTTCTAAGATATGGATCTTTCTTTCTGCATCCTCCTTGGATACCCACCTACCTCCCTGTGGCCAGGGCCAGGCACAAGTAGAGCTTGCAGCTCTCTCAGGAGAGTGAAGTGGAACAAAAGGGCACCTAGAAAGGAGGCAGAAGGAGTAATCTTCACTTGTCCCACCAGGATTGTCGCAGCACATTCCCACTCCTGAGCTCTTCTGCCACTTCTTCCTGTGTTCTTTTTCCTAAATATTTTATTTATTTTATATGTTAACACCCTGTCTGCCTGTGCACCTGCCTGCTGCAAGAAGGCATCAGAATCCAGTATGGATGAATGTCAGCAACCATGTGTTTGCTGGGAATTGACCTCAGGACCACTGAGCCATCTCTCCAGTCTACTTCTAAGAAACATCCCAGACTCCTCAAAAAAACCTATGGCAGATCTTTTCATCCTTTCTCTCTAGGATCCATAGCACAGACTACATTTTCTCTCTTACTAAAACGCTTGACTCTTCAATCTTCACATGTCACTCAAAACTGAAAACTGCGGGCCTGACATTTCACACATGAGCTTCTATAGTCAGGAGAAAAGCCAACAACATGTACAACATATTTTGAATTTGTGAAGCCCAGGATTCCCACTAGATTTAGGAGCATGGGGGTTCAGGGGTTAGCTAGTGTCATCCCTTAAGAACAAATATAAGTTCCCAAGTTAGGCTCTGGAAATTACAAAACTTCTGGCAATGTGCTCAGCAAAGTAAACTGCACATGGTTACTTATCAAGTTTGCGAGCAGCTTGTAGTAACGGATGGCCTCCCAATCTTCAGCCATCTGATAAAATCACATTCTACAAGGTAGCCCTGCTAACCGCAAACTCACTGCCTTGCCTCCAGCCTCTGCCCTCCTGCCGAGACTTGTGGTGTTTGGCAGCACACTGAACTCATCCGTCAATTCTGGATGATAATAAAGCCGCAGGTGTGTGTACACGGGTGAACGCAGTCAGCCTGGCATGGCAGGGGAGTCCAGGGGAGCAAGAGAGAAACGGCATGTACACAGGTGTCTGAAAGAGCACCTCCATAGCTCCAGCTTATGGTAAACTCTCGAGATGCTCCAGAGAGCCAACTGGGACCCTCGGACCCCTAGGGAGAGAATGGGGGACAGGGGACGTGAAGGATGGACAGCGAGTCAAGGAGTCTGATCAAGCTGAGCAAATTTTATTTTTTCTCAGGCAATTATATACCATTGAAGCAGGAGGCTGAGTGGGGTGATCTGGGTGGGCGGTTTTCCGCAAGATATCAGAAAGTCAGGATGTTTGGCAGGGCGAGGGCCCCTGTGGTCTGGGGCTGGGTGGAATTTTTAGGCATCTGGAACCACAAGATGGTATCTTTATACTTTGTTTCGCTCGTCCTCTGAAGGCCTCTGTAATTACGGGAATAATGAGAACAGGTGGAGAGTACCATGAGGGAGGGGAAGAGGTCTAAAGTCAGCCTTCTGGAATGTACCCCAAGACAAGGAGGGAAAGAGGTCATAAGGCAGCCTGCCCCAGGTCCACACAATGTATTATGCCAAGGTCTGAGATACTTGCTGGCTATGGTCTTAGCTGCCCACAGTAAACAACCATGGAGCCTTGGGAGAAATTCAAAACTCACGACTCTTTTTTTTTAAGATTTATTTATTTTATGTATATGAATACACTGTCTTTATGCAAACCAGAAGAGGGCACCAGATCACATTACAGATGGTTGTGAGCCACCATGTGGTTGCAGGGAATTGACTTCATGACCTCTGGAAGAGCAGTCAGTGCTCTTAACCTCTGAGTCATCTCTCCAGCCCCAACACTCAGGACTCTTAATTCTCATCCTGTCACCCTTTCCTTTCCGTTCTGAAATCCTGTCTTATACTAAGTAAACTAAAATTGAAAAAAAGAGGGCAGGCTAGGCACGAGTCTAAACAAAAGAGACAGCAAACCTCCAATGTTTTCATTCACCAAGAGCTGCAGTCAGCTTTAAGTAGAGCTACATACTCCTATGGGAAATAGTGCAAGACAAACCATCTAAGACAAATTTGTGATTTGGAATGCCAGGGTGGGACACAGTGATGGAAATAGAGGCACCCACTCCTAACCCTGCCTCACAGGACAGTCTCTGCTGTTTGTTAATTCCTGGGACCAAACCCTGAGCCTCAGCCATGCTAAGTACTGCCACCACTGAACTGCACACAACCAGGGATAGACTTTGTATTCCTTTCTCTTATGAATATGGAGTACTCAGCATTTTAAATTTTTATTCCTACCAGTATAACTAAAGACTCATTCAATCATTCATATTATTGAATGTATTTGAATGAATTATTTGATACTTCATCCATCCAATAGTAGATTAGCTGCTTCTGCATTTAGAATTTTATTATTACATTTATTTTGTCATTGCTTGGACCACACTTGTTATTTCATCCATCTATTGGTTGAGGAGTCGCTTCTACTTTTTAAATTATATTGTTACATTTATTTTGTCATCACTTGGGCCATACTTGATATTTCATCCATCTATTGATACATGAGTCTCTTCTCCATTTTAAATATTATTATTACATTTATTTTGTTCATTGCCTGGACCACACTTAATACTTCATTTATCTAATGGTAGATGATTCTGTTGTGCTTTATACAATTTATTATTACATTTAATTATTACACTTATTTTGTTCATCGCTTGCACACAGTCGATACTTCATCCATTTATTGTTAGATGAATTTCTTCTGCTTTATAAATTTTATTATTACATTTATTTTGTTCATAGATTGGACCACATTTGATACTTCGTTTATATATTCATTTATGAGACACTCTTGCGTTTTCATTTTTATAATTAATTTTGTTTTCATTGCTTGAAGCACACTTCATACTTCACCTATCTATTGGTAGTTGAGTCACTCCTACTTTTTAAATTTAAGTATTAAATTTATTTTGTTTATTGCTAGGACCACACTAGTTACTTCATCCATGTATTAGTAGATGGGTCGTTGCAACTTTTTGAATTTTATTAGTACACTTACTTTGTTCATCACTTGGACCACATTTGGTATTTCATACATCTATAATTAGATGAGTCGCTTCATTTTTTAAAAATTTTTATTATTACATTTATTTTGTTCATCTCTTGGAAGACACTTGATACTTCATTCAAATATTGGTAGATTAGTTGCTTCTTGTTAATGCCTCGTAGGTGCTCGGGAGAGGGTCCAGGGTAGATTCTCTGGTGCTGGATGCGGATGCCCTTCTAGTTCACTTTATCTCTTGGGTGGCCAGAGCTGACGGCTCAGGCAACCGATCAGGATTGAAAGAAGAAAAAGGAAGGAAGGGGAAAATGAGCCCATGGTTTCTTCTCTAGGGACTGGCTGTACAGTGGCTGAGGATAACTTAAACTGACCACAAATTTTCTGTGGCTGAGGCTGTAAAAGCAGTTTCTGACTAGAAACTGCATGGGGGTCATAAAAGGAGGCTCTGTGATCTGTAGATAGGCCTCTTTGCGGAGATCTCCAATAAGTTGGTGTAAACATAGGGTTACTAGCCATAGAAGGCTTATGGCCCTGAGTCGGCTAACTTATTTGCGAATCTATAGAGAAATAAGAAGTTAGAGAGAGAGATAGAAAATAAACTACTCACGCACATACATTCAAAAGAAGAGGATCAGGAGAAAAGGTGGATGAAGTCAGGCGTCTTAACTTCAACTGAAGTTAAGCTGCTCAATCTTTCTTCCTCTACTCTCCCTCTTACGTTTATTGTAGCCCGTACTTATACTTCTGAGAAAAGGGAATTACCTCATAGTCAGAAGAGTACAATTAATCACAAAAGCAGATGAACTCTAAAATACAACAGGTTACATGCTTTAAATCTAAACATTTCTTCTCTATGTATCCATTACATAAGTTCATGGTGAGTTCAGAATGATGAAGGTTGGCAGGGTCTAAGGTTAACAGGGTCTGAAACTTACAAGAGTATACGACTTATCAGTTAGAACGGACCTGACTATACACTATCCAGCTATCTCTAAGTTCGTTATGAGCTCAGGACAATAATTTTGTCTGTCTTTCTAAGAAACAGAGTAAATTCAGACATCTCTAGGTAACTTCATTCCATACAGGTTCACATGGAGTTTAAACAAATCTGGCTATATTTATGGTCAAATACCAAGAATGGTGGTGCCATCTGCGGTGGAGGCTTCTCTTAAGCCACAAATCTGCTGGTAGGCTATCCGAAGTAAGGCATCTGGAGGTCCACAAAGGTATTTATTGCAGCCATAAACTAACTTTAATTTTAAAACTATTTGAGTTAAATCAGGAATTCCATAATCAGGGATTAATTCATCTGGATAACAAAAGGTACATCTTCAATAAGATCCTCTAGGAAGTTTGCTCAATCAGAGCTGGTCAGTACCCAGAAAATAACAATACACACCAATGCCAGATGTATTTAGTTTTGGTTTCTTGAGACAGGGTTTCTCTGTGTAACCTTGGCTGTCCTGGACTCACTTTGTAGACCGTGCTGGTCATTAAGGTAGTCCTGGCTGTCCTGGACTCACTTTGTAGACCAAGCTGGCCTTAGACTCACAGTGATTCACCTGCCTCTGCCTCCCTGGGTGCTGGGATTAAAGGCATGTGCCACCATGCCCGGCTCTAATGCCAGATTTCATAGAAATGCAGCAGTGCACAATTGACAGCGTAGTCAGAGGATGGAAGCAATTCTGGGGCACATCACGATACAGACCTTGGAAATATCGGATCACCTCCAGAGATCTCTCATGCCTCCTGGACTTTCCCAAATCAATGGCTCCTGACAGCATGTCAGAGTCTGGAAGCAGTTTCGGGGTACATCGTGGTATAGACCTTGCAAACACCAGATCACCTCCTAGACAGCCCATATGCCTAGCGAGCTCCCTCAACAGGGAGGCTCTTGGCACTCTTCTCTTCTAACTCCTCCTCCTCTGCCTGGCAGAAGTACAGCCCTATTCATTCCCCTGCTCAGTGATTGACTGCAAGCTGCCTTTTGGTATATGGGGGGGACAATTGGGGAGCACTCTTTACACAGCAGTGAGACAGATCCTCACAACAAGAATTGCAAACAGAAAAAAAAAGAATTGCAAACAGATGTGAGGGGGTACAAACTCAGCATTTGAATCACCCAATAACTTTACTCTTGCTATCTTTGAGTCAAACATCAAATCAAGTCATATTTTGGGTGTATCAATATATAACAGTAACTCCATTCAAAACAACTTCAAGCATCTAAGAATAGGGTAGGTAAAGGTGTTAATGTTGGAAGCAGTGATCTCTGTTGCATATCTGGGACTCCATATGAGAGAATAGAACAAACTGCAGACCCCTCACTAACGTAACAGATGTGCAGTCTGGCCAACATGTGGGTCCCCTAACAATGGGAATAGGAACTATCTCTGATTCTGTTAACTACTTTTTGATCCATTTCCTATAGCTGGGGAAGCCTTGTCTCCTCAAAAGGAGAGGATGTGCTTAGTATCTGATGTGACTTGAAGTGCCTGGGTGGGTTGGTAGTCCTTGGGGGCCTCCCTTTCTTTAAGAAGAAGGGAAATACAGAATGGAGGAAAAGGGAAATGAGAGTGAGACAGGAGCCGGGATCAGGCTGGGAATTTATTAAGTAATCACATACAATTACTTCAATGTGGATACATGCTTTATTTATATATGTATATATATATTTATGTATTTTTAATACATGATAATACATAAATATGATAAAATAAATGAATGGATAAGTTCTAAGGAAGTAAGAAGAATGAGCTAGGGGTCATGCCATATGCCTGTAATGCCAGTATTCACAACACCCAGTAAAGCGGAGCACCATGAATTCAGTGAGATGGAGCTACGTAAAGAATTCCCAGACCAGTCTGAGTTACAACGTGTGACTCTGTCTCAAGAACGCAATCCTGCAAAATAAAAGCGCAAGAAAATGATCATGGAAATATTTCTTTAGCTAATTCACTGCAAATGACAAATATGTGACCAACAACAACAAAAGAAAGCCAGTTTCCAATTAATTTTAAGGTTAAGATGATAAGACAGTAACAATTTTATTTTAACCTAATTATGGAGCTATTTCAGTAATTTTCAGTATTTTCAGGAAGCTGGAATATGCCTGACACCTGAGGACGAATGTGATTTCTAGAACAGGGAGGTGACTTGACTTTCCACAGTCATGGAACATTGTTTGAAGTGAGTAAGGCTGTCATGGGTAAGAAAATGAACAGTAGTATGGTGAAAGCAGACTCATGTCATGCTGGGGAGAGCAGAGAGGAGGATAAGAGCAGGAGGTAAAAGGTCCCACCACACGCCTTGTGTACTTGAGGCAGAGTTTGGCTCTGGCTTCTGGTTTTGTGAAGTAGAACTGTGGCACTGAGGGCCAGAGGACTCTGACCTGTGATGGGTGAGAGACTCATCTTGGGACACTGGCTCTTTTGGTTCTGGTTCTAGACATTCACAGGATCACAGGGTCTGTGTGCTTATTTGTCTCTGGTGCTAAGACTTATCCTTAAACGACTATGAAGATGCCTGTCCCACTCTCTTTGGGATGTAGTGACACCATTTGAGCGAGGCTGTGTGACAGATGCACTTGAGAAACACATTCAGCTCACAGAGTTCTGTGTACATTGAAAATACAAGAAGCAGATCCTGATAAATAAGTGATGTGAGAAGGACCCAGGAAATTACAAGGACAATCTGGACCTCTGACCACAGCTATGGGTTTGTGTGAAAGATGTTTAGCCCATGGTCAGCCTGAGGGGATCATGGGATGTTCATGTAATGAATGAGAGGTAGAATGTACATGGAATTCGAAGATGAGTAATAACTCAAGGAGGTCCTACATGGAGATGAATCCTTCCATGAAGAGGAGCTACAGTCCTTCTCCCTGGGTCTTAGCAATGGAGAAAAATTCAGAATTCTTTTCAGTTATTGGTTAACTTAATATCTGCCATGTCCAGAATTTATGCATGAGATAAACAAGTGTGTGTGTGTGTGTTGTTTGTTTGTTTTGTTACAGGACCTTTCTATGCATCCTGATATGGAGGAATGCCTTGAGTGGTTATAACAGCTCTCAGTAAAAAGCTGTTTGGCCAATCAACTGGGCAGAAGGACAAGAAGTGGAAGGGAGGAATTTCTGGGTGAGAAGCATGAGGAGGATGGAGGGAAAAAGAGTAGGAGGGAAGATAATCCACCCGGGAGTTATCACACTGGCAAGGTATTGGTTTATATGTTGGGTTTAAGGGTATTAAGATTAGAGTAGCTCACATTCTGCCCAGCCTAGTGCTTGCAGAATTAAACATAAACCACTGTTTCTGTGTCTGTCCTTTGGGAACTAGCTGGTTCAAGAAAACTAATGGCTTAATAATTGACTGTGTTAAATAATGTAGGAAGAATAAAGGTACATTAACAGTCTGGAGCATGCTTTCTAGATTTGTCTTTTCTCAAAATCCTTCCTCTGCCTCACAAGAGCCAGAATTAAAGATTGAGTAACCACACTCAGCCTCAATGGTGAGTATATTGGAGGCAATTGCATATAAAGATGCCACCCAATTATTAAACCAATGATTTTCTATCTCACAATGGATCCATATCAAATCTAATCTCCATAAGAAATATTACATTCTATCTTTCTTAACTTCAAGCCTGTTTTACAGTATATTTCTAATTGCCTTTATTGTGCCATAAGTCTAGATAATCTTAGATGCAGTATGTTTTTTTACAAAGCGAGGCAATTTTCTATGTAGTTTGTATTAATTTAACCATATATAATACAGTTTGTAAACTTTCTCTTGGTTAGACCTACATCTTCAAAATCTGAAATTTGTGAATCCATACATCCATGGAATATGGCCTTAATATATAATTTTTGGCAAAATTAAGGAGAAATAACGGAACTGTATGAAAACTTCCCACCAAACAGCGAGGCACTATTTGAGTTCTTATTAGGTGTTTCTTTGGAGACTAATGAGAAACACTATGGGTAAAATTTGCAATAGATCAAAATGATTCTTCCTGTTTTATGCAGCATTTTCTTTTTAGAAGTTGAATGATAAAATTTTGCTTTGTAAAGTTGCCTATGATATAATTGTATTTAAATCCTCAGTTTAGCATAAAGTATCAAGAAGGAAGATGTTACAAGAACATAAAGACCAGCTGCCTTCAGTAACAGCAAAATGCAGTAGAAATGGTGCAGAGGTAACTTATTTAGGTATCAGCAGTTAGTGCTTTGCTGATGGAACAAAAAAGCAATGTCAGTATAAAAGGGAAATTGTGAGATCATATAACCATGGGGCTTTCTTCAAAACAACAACATCATGGTATTTTTAGACTGGGACATGGAAACCAAAAGTAATATCTCAGTGGAGACAATAGAGAATCTGGCAGGGATTAGCTTCTTTCCTCTTGGCTCTAGGCAACTACATTGCTTACCCAGGACAAGAAATACTTTCAGTTGGGGAACTTCACAGATTCTGGCATGACTGCAAACATACGTGCCAATTGTTTTTTAATGAGCTATCCCAGGCAAAGAAAAGAGAGAAAAAGGTGAAGAGGAATTTTACCTGACAGCTGTGTTTATCCAGCCTTTAAAATTCCAATCTGCCTCTGTTAGGTATATAGCAGGTTACTGCAGCAGCTCAACTGGGTTTGGAGAGAAAAACATAATATGCTGGGAAAACAGAACACCTAAATTCAGGAAAGGAAAATCTTGTAGGAGGTCGTGGTTTCTGCATCACTTCAATGGCAAGAAGAAGGGATTGTAGTAGTTTTGATACTTGATTTGCTCTCTTCCATTTCCCCAGGGACAGGGAAAATCTGCTCATTTAAACACAGAGTGGAATCTGGAAGGTGAAATTTCAATGTAAACTTTCCTGGGACATTCCATTCTGAAGGGGAAAGAAGAGATGTCTTTTTCACAGGTAAATGAATGTGTGTGGGACAAGTTGATTGTCTTTCCTAAAATACTTCATTGTCAGACCTTCTGAACCATCACTATGTTGACGCTAATTTTCAGAAGTACTTTTCTCATTTGATTCTCATTATTAACTCTTTAAAACTTATGTCACCGGTGTGCTTAAAGCACCTCATTTGCAAGTGTTTTTTTCAGGATAACTTCTACAAGATAAAAATGTTATCTGTAATAATTATAAATTTTCTCCTATCAAAGATAAATATAGGCACTCAATTTTTACAGAGAGTGAGAAGGGTCATTATTTAACAGTGAATAGAAGCCAATATATTATGAATATTTCATCTGAGGGCCTCTTTTGGTAGTTCTCATACTTCCTCTTGATTGCAACTTTAATAGCATCCCTCATGATGAGGTGTTAATGTCATTTGATCCCTACAAAGGTCCCCACACACAAGCTCAGTGTTGCTGGCCTATTGCTACATTTCAGAGAAGACAGAAAAGTCTTTTTCTCAGAATATTATTTAGTTTTAAAATGCATATTAGTTATTTATAACAGAACAAGTTCTATAGTTAACTTACCTTTCCTTGTGTCAAACATAGAATTTATCCAATGGCCATGAGTTGATACTGTTAATTTTATTTTCAGGGTCTACTAACTTTCAAGGATGTGGCCATAAACTTTTCCAAGGAGGAGTGGGAATGTCTGGACTCTGCCCAGAGGGCTTTGTACAGAGATGTCATGCTGGACAACTACAACAACCTGGTTTCTGTGGGTGAGAATATTTTTATTCCATGCTTGGTACTTCATCTTAGGGATGTCTAAAGCTTCTACTAGCTGATATTCTGACTAGACTTCCACTCCTTGTTTATCTCATAAGTTTTTACAGGTATTGATCACTGTCTTATATATAGGTAACTTCTTACATCCCTTCACCTCGTGTTTACATTTAGCCTAATAATAATTCAACCTTTCATAATTTTTGTGCTGGTAGCCAGTAGCACTTATATTTGAATCCACATTGAATCCCATAGTTATCATGTTTTTACTATTATTTTACTTAAATTTTTCATATCAATGTTATTTTAAAGAAAGTTAAATACAGAATTTTAAAATATTGAGTTATGAAGGGCCTAAAATGTACTGAAAGGAATTGATAACTAGTAAGTCATTCATGTATACTTTCTTCTTTTCTATCTTCCCTATTTGGCACAATCCTGTGCTAGTACACAGATACATAGAATGGTGTGTCTGTATTTCTTTTTGAATTCACAGGCATTTCTGTTGCAAAAGCAGAGGTATTAACGTGTCTTGAACAACACAAAGAACCCTGGATTGATGATAAAGAGGAGATTGAAGAAAAAGAACCAGGTAAGATGAAATAAAATGACACAGCATGTGAGGACTCTAAACCAAGGAGCATTCTAGACCTTAAGATTGTTTAAACAACATCTTCAGCCTAAGAAATTCTTTTAGAACAAAGTACGAAATGTATAGTACATTGTGGATCTTATATGATCTTTAACTTTTTACCTTATTAGTGTTGATCTGAAATGCATTATATTATAGACATTTGACAAACTAGTAGATTGTTTTGTGTTCTAATTACTGAAAATACTGAAAATATTTTTGTTTTATATGATTGATTAATTATTTGGGGGTTTCCATTACTTATGCCTTTAAATGGATTTTATATCGTATATTTTGCACTTAGATTTTCTCTCTTTCACATTTTCCAAACTAGCAGGTCTTTCCTCATTAACTCAATGTCATGATATCTCCCTCCCTCCCTCCCTCCCTCTCTCT